>VURO01048351.1:3074-17753 GCA_015108175.1 Pelvicachromis taeniatus
AGGGGGTGTGTGTGTTTGGTGTGGGGGGTGTTTTTTTTTTTTTTTTAATGAATTGTTTGATTTGAATACTAGAAGGACAGAAATGCTGTTAGACAGTTTACACAATGACACAGCTCTGGATTCCACAGATATTTGTCTTTCACATCTGTTAAATTGTCATCTGACCATTTACAGTGGATCACAACCACACAAATGTGATTTGCTTTCAATTCTTAAGACGTTAAATGCTTCATAAATTTCAAATGTGGATTGCTGCAGTTAAAAGAACACTTTCAACTATAATCTGCCTCGAATCCAACCCGACCTGAAATAAACAGAACTCTTCAGAGAGATTCTTTCCATAATGCAATGCCTGCTTTTCAAACTCTGTTCAAGGAAAACAGGGTCAAAATTCACTTCACCTTTTTGGGTTTCATATTTAAAACTACATGACATTTTAAATCAGGACTTTACATATAGAAACGAGGAAACATCTATGCAAATAATTAAAATGTGGTTGCTGATGTAAAATTTAAAAAGTCTTATGGCTTTAAAGCAAAGGATTTTACTGTTTTCTGTAGGTTATATGGTAGTGTAGTTTGTTTTGAGACACTAGTATTTCAGTCAATTGGTTCCAAGCACAGACTGTAATTAAAATATGGATGTAACCACCATGATGTCACGCATTAGTTAAGGATGTCTCATTGTGAAACATTAAACTGTTTGCCTTCACCTTTGGACCCAGGCTTTTAGACTTGAAATATGTGTCCATCATTTACATAATGTAGCGTTTCTAATAGTGTAATGGTCAGGTAGACAGACAAATGGCGTGACACGGAGGAAGCAGTGGTTCTTCTGATGACCAGGAGAAGAGGACTGATGGTTTCATGCTGTCACGATATAATCAAAATCAACACAGAAAGACAACCCAGTGCTGTCTGTTTACTGTCCCAGTAAACAGACAGCACTTAATTTACTCAGGGTCAGAGATGATGAGAAGGGGGGAAAAGAACTGAATAAAATAGCTATTTAAAAATGATACAGCAAACATTCACTTAGCATCATATTAAAAAAAAAATCCAAGCTCAGTCTAGGTCAAATATAACTCTGTTCTTTTCATTTACAGTAATTTGATTCAGCTCAGCTCCTAGCACTACATCTAAGTCAGTCCACTGTGGTTCCAGGAAAAACCCTGCAAATTTGTAGGTCAATACAGCTCCTGAATCCATGCATTTCATTTCAATTTAATAAGGTGTCACTGTGGTAAATGAGCGTGTCACATGCTGGGATGTGACTCCTTCAGTCTGTAAGGAATTATCATGGCTTGTCATGAAGCATATGTGGATTTTTAATCAGAAATTTTCACATGTAGCTGTTAAAAATGGCTATGTCAATTCTGATATGTGTCATTTAACCAGATTGGACAAATAATACCTGCATAAAGTCTGACAGGTTTAACCAAAAGAATGCCTTAGTAACAGCAACTCTTTACTATATCATTTCCGTCTTCCAGTCGACAGGAAAGCACACATAAAGAAGTAAACAAGCTGAGGGATTCAATAAGGAGAATCAATATACTTTGTCATAATAGTATACTTCACCCCATTGTGACCCCCATGTGTGTGGCTCACTACAGTTTATCACAATAATGACCCAGTCAAACATTCACAGAGATTAAAGTAATTGTTTTCAATACAAATGTCCAATCGTGTGGCACGTCTGTGGACCTTAGAGGAAAGTAATTACTGGTAAAATCGGACATAAATGCTGTTTTTTTAAGGAAGGACAACAATAGATTTCTGCTTTCAATAGCCTAACACAATTCCAAATATAGATGGGTTTGCAATATTGATTTTCTATTCTTATGCACGGCAAAACTGGTCTTTTTTCTGTTGAAAAAATCATCAATATCATGCTTTAAGTTGCCTAATAATCCCTCCTCTATAGTGCAATTCCTCCATTATATTGTACTCCTCATGACAGTTAACATCCATTTTCTAGTATTTCCACTATTTCCAACTTTTCACTCTGCTGAGCTAGATTTAAAGCTGTGGATCCCGAAGAATCCAGCAGTGTCCCGTCTGCTCCATTCATCAGTAAAGCTTTTACAATGGGTACACAGCCATGCTGGGCAGCCAGGTGTAAAGGTGTGGCATTTCTATCATTTAAAGCATTGATATTTGCTCCATGGGATATCAAGTGGAGGACACTTGGAAAACTCATGATGTTACAGGCCATATGTAGTGGTGTCGATCCTTTACCCTCCTCTGTGACATTTGGGTCAGCCTTGGCTGACAAGAGTTTTGCCACCAAATCTGGCTTACTCTGGTGACACGCCAGGTGTAGTGGAGTCCATCCGTTCTCACCTCTTGCATTTACACAACCACCCTGACTCTCCAGCTGGACCAGTGTTGCTTCATGTCCCTTTAGGGCAGCCAGGTGCATGGGGGTCCATCCCTGGATAGTGGTGGCATCTGGGTTGGCTCGGTTTGACAACAGCTGTCTACATATGCCTGTATGACCCTTCAGAGCAGCCAGGTGAAGTGCAGTGTTCCCTTTGTTGTCTGCAATGTCAATAGTTGCTCCACTCTGTATCAACTGTCTGACTACTCTGTTATGGCCTTGCTCGGCTGATAGGTGAAGAGCAGTGCAGAGACATTTGTCTGTCGCATTGGGATCTGCTCCATGAGTTAGGAGGAGTTTCACAATACTGAGATGCCCGTAGAAGGAGGCCAAGTGGAGCGCTGTCCTCCCGTGTGACTTCTCCTGTCCTGCGACAGATTCCTGCGATAGTCGCGAAAGCAGCAGGCGCACCACAGTTTCATGCCCATTTTGGCAGGCCAGGTGGAAGGGCATCCAGCCGGATTTTTCCTGGGCATTGACGACAGCACCTTTGTCCAGCAGGAGTCGGACAGTCCTGTCATCACCACTTTGAGCTGCAAAATGGAGTGGTGTCCAATCATCCTCATCTCCCTGGCTCACATCTGCACCATGTTGCAGCAACAATGAGATGATGTCATGTAGTCTGTAGAAAATAAGTTTCTTTAATATAGTACATTACATCTTAAAAATAAACAGTCCTACGCTTCAGAAAACTACATAATGCCATCTCATCAGGATCAAGACAAACTTGACTTTGCTTAGATGGGACTTTTCTCTATAATGACTACATTATACTTTTGCAGCGAACCATGCCTACTAGACGTGGAACAATATTGAGAGTTATCATGAAGTACATGTGGTTTTTCAATCGGGCAAATAGAGCAGAGGCAATGTTGCAGTTTTCAGGGATGTTTAGGCAGTAGTTCAAGCACACTAAGCCACATACTAAGATTTTCTGATCTCTTTGTGTGAACTCTTTGTTGCATACAAAGATAAATAGTTTCAGGAAATACATGTTTTCTAGATATTTATGCATGCAATGCTTGGTAGGAACCAAGCATTGCATAAAGATGCTATTTGTGATGCCAAAACAAATTTTAACATCAAGATTTTAGAATATTTGTAAAGGTTTTATAGATGCGGTATAATAAAAAGACATAGAGCCATTAAAAACATATTAATTTATAACCCATAATGGAGTCCTAAATTACTCACTCAGTGTTTAACGTAGCCTAAATAACTTGGTAGCTTGAGGGTTAATAATACCTGTTGGTAAAGAAATGAACTACATATACCGTATATCTTCTAATAGTGGCCTGTCTCTTATTGACGTCTGTTTCTAATAAACACCAGTTAGAGCAAAAACTGTATTTCCCTCATTGTCAGTGCCTCCTCTAAACTTTGAAAAGAAGAGCAGGAAATCTGGTTAAACTAAGGATCAACATAGGCAGTTGTTAGAACAGCATTTGTCCCTTAGTTGCTTGTAACTGTACCTGTTTTAAGACAACATACACAGATTTATACAAACCTCTGCACAACAGCAACAACAAGAGGAGTGTAACCTCTGTCATTCGTACAGTTGACTTCAGCACCCAGATTCAGGACGTGCTCCACGCTCTCTGAATCACCGCTGGCTACTGTGTAGTGAAGGAGTGTCTTTTTGCCGGAAAACTGTGTGGATACGTGTTCCTTTCTCACAGACTTCCTGAAACTACAAAAGTCCTTTTTTGATAGCATAGAGAGAATGGCCTCCTTGCCATTGTGGCCATCTGTGAAATAAAAGAAAATGTATTATATATCTTAGAAAAAAGAACAAAGCCTGATGATAATGTCTCTCATTTTTACAAAAGGTTCCAATGAAGTCCTTTGATTTCATGTGTCTTCTTGTTTTCTTGTGTACATAATGACAGAGAACAAACTTTTAAAAGGATGTAGAGCTTTTGAGTACTACTGTTGAAGATCCAGTGCTGTGCAAAAGTCTTGAGCAACCCCTCATTTCTTTCTATTTTCTATTTTCTCATAATTTTTTAAAAGTGGCATTGAGCAGTAGTTCTCCGGGCTTTATGAAGGTCTTTGATAGTTTTTCTTTGGATTTGAAACTTTGAGAGGTGGAAGTATATCTTGAAAGAAAAAGAATTAAAGTCAGTAGAAGCAAGATAGAATACGTGTGTGAATACATGTGTTGGGATTTTTTGGACATGTGTAGAGGCGGGAAAGTGGATATACTGGACGAAGGCTATTGAAGGTGGAGTGGCTGGTCAGGAGGAAAAGACACAACACAGAGAAATTTATGGGTATTGTGAAGGAGGACATGCATTTGCATGTTAGACTGATGAAAAGATGTTAGGAACATGGTGAGATGCTCCACTGTGGTGACTCCTAAAAGGGAAAGTGAGTATCTACAGCCATGTGTAACACATGGTTTGTGCCTGGATTTCAGTAAGTGGTGTTCAGGATCTTTTTAAAACTGATTAAATTATGAATGCAGAAAAGTAGCATCAGACCATGAGCCACCATGATCTACCATGACTTTGGTCCTCCATGCAATACTCTGAAAAGCATCTAATTGGCAGCTTTTGTGCTTTAAAAAAGCCAGTGTGTTAAAAAAGAAAAGAAACGAAAACTGGATTGAAACACACTCAGTGGAACACAATCAGTCATGGATTGGCTTCCTCAGATCCATCAACATTACTGTAGCAGTGAGGGATCATTTTGATAGAGAACAGAAAAAAAGAAGCCAACATCCAAAGAAGAGCTGTGAATGACCTTCAAGATGACTCAAGAACTTTTCCTGAAGACTATTTAAAGAAATTACAAGAAAGCTGCCTAAGAGAGTTCAGGCTGTGTTGACGAATAGCAGTGGTTGATTTTCAAGTTTGTTAGAATTGTGGAAACTCCTCAAGCATTTTGCACAAAGTAATGTATCTGTGTAGGTTTTCAGTCATCCAGGTCATGGTAGTCCGAAGAACTTAGTAAGAAAGCAACTGTTGCTTTCTTTTTAAGGTCTTCAGAGTAAGTACTGTATTTCCATCTATATTTGCACATATTTCAATAAATCGCAGCAAATATGTTTTAGCCAATAACAGAGGAATGAGGGTTGTCTCAAGACTTATGCACAGTATTCTATATCCAGATGTGTTCATATTTATAGCAGAATGTAAGAGTGAATAGTATCCTGACTTATTATTTCAATGCTGTTCACAACACCGGGTCAAAAGCATCAACAAAGCATTATTGTCTCCTCCACTGAACAGCAGCTCCTCCACTCTATTGATTGTATTGACTCTCTTTGTCAGTGTGAAAGGTAATGTTTTTTTTTTAATGTGACGGCACTGTAAACAGCACTTTTGAAATGTCAGCCCTGCAGGGATTTTATTGAACTGAACATGATTTACCACCATGCTGTAAGAGCGGGTATACCTGAAGGCGAGTCGGACATCTCGGGAAAAGTGATCTAAAATGGAAACGAAAGAAAATAAAACAAAAGTTAATGTTTGTGATATCAGTCATCACACATGGTTCACAATCACAATCACTGCGTGAGCTCCACAGTTAAACAGAGTAATAGAAACTGATCACATTATTCATCTTGTTTGCACAGAATATTAAAAAATTGGGGGGTTTCTGGTCGCCAACGCTATTTCATGCCTTGAAAATTTGTAGAGACCTCCAAAGAAGTGACTTAGATCAACCCTGAGCTATAGAAAACTTTTATCCTTTTGAAATAGTCTGTAGGTTACTGGACTGTTGTTAGTAAAGTGTCCGTTTAGAGAATGGTGGTTTTAACTGTGGCAGTTAAAACCACCATTTTATAATCCAAATCCATTTGTAGGCTTTTTAAACCACAATTGAGGTGGCGGCTGGATGCGTTTACCACTAACTCGGTTGGTTAATGTTGTGATTGGATTTTTTTGTTGTTGTTGCTTTTGAAGAAGCCCGGGGTGCCAGAAAGCACTTGAAAGTGGCTGGCTTTGGGGGTAAATCCTACTAACTCTGGCGATCCCCTGACTTTTCATTTTGTGTAACACAATTCACATGTTAATCAGCCTCAGATGTACATTGTGCCAATTAGCGAATACTGGTGGCTATAGTCAATCTCCCTATAATACCACTAATCTGCCCTCAAAGCTGGAGAAGATACAGTGCATACAACAAAGCAACTGGAGTGGAGTCTCAAGCAGAACAAACCTTTTTCACTGATGAAAACAGCCAGGGATCATTTGCTTTCTGTTCCACATCTCCGTTTTTGCCACTGTGAATTGGTCCCGGGATCTTAAAGACTTTGTTCAGAGCCTCCGTTTGCCTCACAAAGTCTGCACACAAACAGCAGTCAAGAAAATCTTTGAATTGGCCTGTTCAAGTTAATGTATTCACCAAAACCCAGTGATGACTGCGCCTCTGCACAACATGAATGGTCATCCAGGAATCACAGGTAAATTATTTCATAGGTACTCTGCTAATTGTGGAGAGATTTGTGAGCACGACAAATTGGACAAGGTGCTGTTTATGAATAAACATGGAGGTGATTCGTATTCATCAGCATGACTTCTCAAGTCATGAGTGCTTGTTTAAACAATGGTGACCTCGCTTCTTATTATGTAAATGATGAAAACCTCATTTGAATGTATGGATTTCACTGAAGCATTTCACGCACTCTAATGTGTTCTCTGGGAGCATATCATTGACATTTGACTTAAAAATGGCTCACAAAGCTAAAAGGAACAACATGACTATTTGTTGTTTATGCATTTATTTTTCTGAGAGTTAAAACACTGGTGTGATTAAACTGATTTAATCTTATTCAAATCTGATTGCCATGGCTCTGCACTGGGTGCTCGAATGCAAAACTGCACATAGTTCAGGATATCTCTGAATTTTGTTCTATGTCTGCCTAGTAACCTGGAATGCCCTCTCCAACAAGTTTTACACTTAAAACATTTAAATACATAACAAAAAGTCTCCAGAAAGCATCCTTTTACTGCACCTGAAAATGATGGCCTCTTCCCGAGATCCTCATCCCAGCACTGCTTCATGATTCTGATTATCTGTTCACACTCAGGAGGCCTCTGATCAGGTATCTTTGTCACACAGGGCCTCTTCCCCTGTGACACCTGTAGGAGCACTGTGGTCACACTGCAGCCTGCATCCAGATTTAGATGTAGATGAGCATATGCAGTGAGCAATCAATGGAGCAAAGTGAACCTACTTGTTTGATGGCTTTTTCAAAATATGTGTAGGGCACTGAGCCAAGGTATGCTATGCATTCATTAATGAGAGCATCATTCCTTGTCTTCTACAAATTATCCCTCTAAGTTTTAAGTTCTCACATAAAAAAAGTCACTTTTTTCCTTCAAAATCCTCTTATTTTTCTCTAAAACACTGTGATAGGGTTTATGAATCATGAATGCTCATTATCAATGTGGTATTGCTTAGGAGGTCTAAACATTCCAAATGAATGATTGTGTTTTTAAAGTGTTTGTGTGTTTGTGGGTCATTACCATTATACTAAGCACAGAGACAGTTTCTGTCTATATGCCAAGTTAAGATAACAATCTCTTGGCTTTGACTCGACTTTGAAAGGGGAATAAAGTTTATCTAATTCTGCATTAAGACATCAGGCTTTTCTAACTCGTCTGACCTGCCACTTTCAAATGTTCACGGACAAGTGTTTTCTTGTCCCATTTTATTGCCATGTTTTAATGCGCCTGCGAGTTTTGTTTCATATACTTCATAATGTTATTTACATAATTTTATAAAACTATTTCTAAAAACAAAATAGAGATGGACCGATCCGATGGACCGATCCGATATACCGTATCGGTCCGATCCTGACCTAAATTACTGGATCAGATATCAGAGAAAAATAAAAAATGTAATTCAATCTTTTAAATATCCCAAAAGCACCTCACAAAACTTGCGACATGGCGTGACCGGTCTGGAGTTACTTCACACTGAAAGTATTTGGAGCAGTTGGAGCTTCACTACGTGCTGCCAAACTGGCATTTCATCTTCGAGCAGGCTACCCCAGAGAAGTAAAGCACGTGTGTAATCTTTTTGGTATGAAGATGGGATTCATTTAAAATGAATAATTTCCTACCTGCATACGGTTTCTGTTGTGTCAGAATTTCCCACATCACAATTCCAAAGCTGCAAATCAAAGCAGAAAGAAAGCACTTCAGTTCCAGCGCTCTCATTTTGGCATACTGTGCATTCATTTTCATTGAACTTTGTGGATGTCCTTCTCATACATAAAAGGCACTGAAAGCTCTTTTTTTGTTCATTGAAAAGCTTTTCCGCAATGAGAAATAAATAAATAAAAGGGAAACAGGGAGTGAGTGATATACATCTAATATGTCCCTCTCACTTCTGAAAGATTAAAGTATATATACTGTACAGTAAGGTTACGCGGTGTGAAGTGTGGACTGTGTGCTGAATCAGAAAAAAAGCTGTGATTCTGATGGTGCAATTTCAAAAACCACCCTTGGCTAGTCACCTGTAAACATCAAAGGTAGTTCCTGGAGGATCGGGGGATAGAGTGAAGGTCTCTGGAGGAATGTAACTTATGTTGCCTCTTGCAGTCAGACGCTCCATGAACAAGGTCTTGTCCATGCCCTCCTCCCAGTGGATTAAACCAAAATCTGAAATCTTAGTTTAAAAAAACGCACACACACGCAATCAAGAATAAGACAATGTTATCAAATGATGATAGAGCGCTCTGCAGAGCTCAGAATAGGCCAGGAGTTCATTTTGAGTTTCCAGAAGTTTACTGACCTTGATGTGGAGATGATCGTCCACAAGGATATTGGAAGTCTTCAGGTTAAGATGGAGTAGTGGAGGTTTCATGCTGTGAAGGAAATTCATGCCCAAGGAGGTCTCATGAATCATCTGAAACTTCTTTGGCCACATCAAAGTGTGACTGGCTAGAAGATTGTTCAGGGACCCATTACTCATGTACTCCATCACAAGTGCAGTCGCCTCACTGCACATGCCATATATGGGCATTATGTACTTGAATTTCAATTTGGCTATGCTGGACACCTCCTCTATTATTTTCCTGGAATAGAAAAAAGAAGGCTGTGATTTTATTCGAATTTTGAACTTTGACCACTGGAAATGTTTTCTGAGGAAAACACCAAAAGTAGATGTGCTGAGAGTGATGAATAGTTTTTGTACAATTGAATATGAAGTCTTGAATTTGTTCCAGTTTACTGACATTTACCTTAGACAATATACTGTGTACCTGTTTTAGAATAGCTAATGATCTCTTGGTTTAAGCTATGTTAATTCTTTTGTTGGTTAAGATTTAACTGATACATATTCAACAATCCGTTGTCATGTCCGGTTCAGGGGAGCAGAAATGTAAGTGATAAATCATAGCTGTGTTGTAACAAGTCCACATGGTGTTTCACATTGCATGGACTTGTTCTGTATAGGCGTTTACACTCCTACTGCCAAGTCTAAGTGCTCCCTGTTGCCTATGATGGTGTTAATTTAGCCTTTCAGAGGGTGCGTGGTGCTATAATACACTGGGGTGAGATTAGTTAACAGCTTTGTCATATTCAGTACGATATCCTGGCATTACAAATGGTAATTAAATGATAAGCTGTGGGCCTTTCATTTCTATAGATTCAATATTCTTCAAAGTATTCTAACAATTATAACTTAGTTCCCACCTGTAAAAGTTGTTTCCACACAAGGTTGTGTCGAAAGTTTTCAACGCACATTTTTCCCACCAGAGCTTGACTTTGACCTGGTACACCTGACCAAATTTGCATTTTGCCACCTTAATCCAGTCAGCCTCAAAGTCATCCTTCTGGAAGTTCCTGAACTGCCCAGGAGCTCGGTCAAGGCGATCCATGAGTGCAAAGCTCCTCTCTCACACAAGCCCTCAAAACAATCTCAGTCTCTAATCCTTCACATCAACAGGGTTTATCTTCCAGATCAACATTGATCAGTAGCACCGCAGGAGCTTGTGTCTCACACAGGGAGAGAAAAAGCAGACAGATTTTAAAATAAGTGGAGCTGGCTGTGTGGAAGTTACGAGGAGTGACATCCAAACTAAACTACACTCAAGATCTGTGGGAGGAGCTGAGGTGTAGAACTTGTTTGCTCTGCAATGCTGCAAAGCCAGTTTTTAGCAGGTGAGACTGCTGTCATAGCTTTCGGTCAATAGTGAAAGCACTTTTTTTTTCTCCTCTGATGCCAAGTTGTGATATTTTTTACATGCCAGTTCTCTCCTACTATTCAATTCTGCTTAAAGTGTCTGTCGAAACACTAAAACCACCAGAAGTAAGGTGAATAAGACTGAACACATTAGTGCATTGGTCTACTGGGGGACCTTAGTGTCAAAGAGGTGGTTTTAATAATATGGCTGATCACAGTAACCTGACTGCCTCATGAACCATCCACTAACGCATATAGTTGAATGGCTCAGTTGCAATCTGAGTTGAAGGACATGCCCATTTTGCTAGCATCATATGCATTAGTGTACATGTGCTGTGTGTATATGACATGCAGTGTCACGGCGAGGTACGCCGGTGTGTTTTGAAACGGGACCCGAAAGCAGATGCTGAGAAAAGAGGTGCAGGTTTCAACAAAAATCGAGCCTTTATTTTGGTTCATAACAGCAGCAAACATGAAACTGAGAGAAACTATGAAAACCTATGGAAAAACTGAGACAGACTACAGAAACTTGACTATGATGGGTATAACAGACGACCTGACAATGAGTGAACTGAAACACACAGACTAAATACGCGCAAGGGTAAATCAGGGGAAGTGAAAACACATGAGGAAACAGCTGACACACATGAACCTAATAACGCTACGGGGAACGCCAAACTAACCACATAATGAACAAGAATGCACCAGACTCTTTCAAAATAAAACAGGAAACATGGAGATGTAGACATGACAACACAAGCTAGACAATACACAGCCCTAAAACACATGACAGACAAGACAAGAAACAAAATACAAAACTTAGGAGACATAATAATAATAATGGCTAACTTAAAACCCCAAATAAGAATGACACGAGCTTATAATGACAAACCTAACCTAAGAAACTTAAAAAATACAGAATAAATCCCAAAACCCTGGGTAAGAGACCCAGCCTGTGACATGCAGACTCTTACATAGTTGCGCAGGAACTAATAAATGGGCTAAAATTAAGAAAAATCTATAATCTGCAATATATCTGTGTTTCACTACTCTGCCTATTGTGGGTCGCTAGCACACACTAGCACACACACACATAAAGTTTTCACATTCTTCTTGCTTGTGCTTTTATTTACAGTTCGCTCTCCTGCACTAGTGTTCTTATGCTTGTGTTCCTTGGCAAAACCTCAGTGTCAGATTGCTCAGACATCAGTGCTTCCAAGGCGTCTGCAGGTCCCAGTTCACTGATGCATCAATAAGAGACACAGATTAGACGATATTCAACAGCTCTGCCACTGAGCCTGAACCTCCCGCTTCACTTCTCCTTCTAAAAGCTGAGCCAAAATCACACCTCAATACCACAATCAGTTTTTAAGATCAATAACCCCCTACAGTAGCGTAATCTGGTGGCTCTGCTACGCATTGGGAATTGTTTGACTCAATTTTTCCCCTTAGCAGTAAGGCTCAACTGCATCATGTAACTGCAACTGAGACAAAGTTTATAGGAGTGTTCTCTTCACAATGATGATGCCCCCATCCATTCGTTGCAAGGCACTGATTGAATAGCTGTGATAACTATGAAAAATGTGATCTCTGGACCAACATACTAGACAGTGCTCTGTACCTTGCCACTATAAAAACACTAGTTGAGGGAATGTCTTTTAGAAGAACGTTATATAGTTCCTTTGAACAATTATTTTCTCACACACTGATCCTGAAGCTGTTTTGGCAGCATGTGGTGGCCCAGCACCTGGAAAATCATCTAGTAGGTGAAGTTGTGCCACAAAGCTCTTCTCTCTTTTCAAGGCTTATTCTTTGTTCAGGCACTTAGTTTTTAATAATTCATTTGTTTTTTTTAATGTGTTGGGCGCTGAACTGCACGCCAGCTGGTTTCTCTGAGATTAGATGTGAAGTCAAAGACGTTGTGCAAACACATTAGCGTTTCCTTGTCTTTTTATGCACTTCAGGTAGAGGACACAAAGTGACTGTCAAAATAAGAAATAATATAAAAAGTTCCAAAACAATCATAGTCATACAAGCATGATGAAGTTCAAAATGACCTGAAACTGTGTGGAAAATTGACTGAATAACTTTAGAAATCTTTCAGCATTTATTATGTGTAAGCATCCACTGCCACAAAACAATAATAGATCATCATTTCACCTACATTTTGCACTCAGCACTCAGTCTAGCTGCCACAATTTAAGACATAGAGATGCAGAGAAAATTAAATATGAAAAGACCCGGTAGAGTCTTATTGTTTTCTGCATACAAGAAGAAGGACATCATTTCAATTACATTGCGCCTCTATCTTCATTAAGGCTGGAATGAGGCCCAACATTGCTTTATTCTACTGTGAAGCTGGTCATAGAGTTAATTTAGCATATTCCAAATGTATCAATAATCCTTAATAATGAATTGTAAATTTAGCATCGCTGCAAGCGGACTTTCAATGATGCTGCATCTTGCCTGGTGGCATTGGGACTATTATCTGTGAACCCATTTCATCTCCATTCATTCACAACGCTTTCACATTGACACATATTATTGTGAAAGATCGAGAGCTGAATATTTTCTAATCATGCATTTCCATCTTTCTGCATCATTAAAGCAGACTGTTCCTTCAGAGAAAAGATTAAACTGCCCGGCTTACGCAAAAGGATTACGATAATAGAAAGCTCATTCAGGAAGATGAGAAAACAAAGACATCCTCCACCTTCTCTTCTATTCCCACCTGCTGTTCTGGTTTATAGGCTCATTCAGTTGTACTCCACCACCATTCAACCCCCTTTAGAGCTGGATTTATCTTGGGACATGAGGTTATGTTGCAGTGTTAACGACAGTGATGAACTCCCATGGACATTTATAGACACACACACGGATATAAATAGTTCCTGTGAGTTCCTGGGAGCTTTGGTATTCATTTGGGCTGTTTCCCTTGGGTTTCTTGATTCCCATATAGCACATTTAAAAGCTCCTAGTATCTCCAGCAAAAATTCCCAGTTGTGTACAACCCTCTCTGTGAAGTCCATCTCTTATTGTGTGTGTCTCTGTCTAATTTTTTACATTACAAATGTAAATGTGTAAATTCATCAGGTTTTCTATGCATAATGCACATCTTATGAGAGACCAGCCACCGGCCAGCATTCTGCAGTCATTTCATCCTCTGAGCTAGCTTTTTGTTCAGGCTTCCATTTGTGAGACATGGTTAGAATTTCTTTTGGTTAATAATTCTTATTCTAAAGGATTTTCCCTTGCTGGCTCCTTTTAAATCTGTCAGCTCTCCCTGCAGGGCTGTAGAGCGCATGTGGTACACATCTACAGGGTCACGTTCATTTAGACATGTCCTATTGATTATATGTTTATTTTGCAAACCCCAAAATGGGATAAGCTCTAACTATATTATTGTGAGGCTTTACAAGATTATAGGTTCATTATTGCAGAACACTATCAAAGGGTGGAACATTGTGGTGAGTTGTGAGCACTGTTGCACTCAAATATAGGAAGACATGTGCAGAATTAACAATTTGATGATATGAAAGATCTTCACTAAATATAAGGTTATATTTGTTTTATTTTGACAGCATATTTTCTTCCTCAAAGACCAGAAAGGCTGGTGTTGTCACAGGTATAAAATATGCCCTACCTATTTTTTTTATTTTTTTTTTATTCTGCCGATGGCAAAAGTGTCAACCCCCCAATTCAAGTCCTTCTAACTACCGTATTGCTTCCACTCACCCTATGAATACGAGTGCAATAATAGATGAATTTAACATTCACTGACAGCCACAGCTTCATGCCTCACTAACTAACACTATTATTTAGGAGAGACTCATGGATTGATGTTCCAGTGTAAAGCAGGCAACCGTGATAAGATTTCAGATAGGCTACCCAAGGGTGGAAGTCTGTCTTCATTGATGGAACCCGCATCTTGTAGCTCAGCCAATGGCATTAGCAAGCTCCACCACACCGGGTAAGCTGACTGGTTAGAGCTAAAGGGTTTTTGTCCTCTAATGGTGAACAAGCTTAACTCCAGCATTTCTTATTAATATTCTGTGAACACAGACGCCACCACTGGACTAGAACATTGCTGCGCTCCACGGGCATTCATCAAGAGCACCAAACATTTTTTATTCATTTCTGCAGAATAATAAACAT
>VURO01048351.1:17773-51836 GCA_015108175.1 Pelvicachromis taeniatus
AAAAGAAAAAAAAAAATTTAATATTTATTTTTTTTTTTTTTTTTTTTTTTTTTTATTGTAAAGAAAAAAAAAAAGAAAGAAAAAAAAAAAAAAAGAAGGAAAAATATAATGGTCGGCAAAAAGAGTTAGACTGAAAACCTGTGAAATAATTATTATTTATCCTTTTTTGTAGTGGTTCAAATCTGAGGGTGTAGTAATTTAGCAGTGTTTCAAATTTAAATCCCATTTCATATAAAGTCTGTTTCAATTTGCCTAAATCAGCCATTTCCAAAGTCAAGAGTCACTCTGCACACTGTGCTGTGGCCCACTTAAAAACAGAGAAAATTCCATGGAGCCCACCTTAAAAAAGAAAGTGATGTATTTATTTTAAAAGTTGTATTCAAAAAACATGAACATCATGGGCTGTTGACTAATGCGAACCACTCATATGCAAAGTGTTAAGATCAACACCTGACACAAACTTCCTTTTAAAAGCAGTACATTTTGGTCAGGTTAATATCACAAACTAACCACCTCCTATTACCAGTTTTAATTCACTTTTTACATAAATAAATACATATAAATAACCATCTAACTGTACACACTTGAGTGAGTAATTTCAAACTGAATTACTGTGGCTTACCTGCAGGAACCTAATGGCACACCAGCAGAGCCCACCCCACACTGTGGGGATCTCTGCTAGGCACATTCAAAGTAACATAAAAGTTACTGATTGTTTGGACTTTGATTTAAAGGTATATTATGTAAATTCTGATACCATTAGTTAAAAACATGTCTTCTAGTGAAGGAAAGTGGGAGCATAGGAGTTGTTGTCTTCACCAATGTGTCATATTTTGGCTTAAAATTGATTCAAGGAGCAGACCGGTTGATATTTACGGACAGCTAGTAATTGGCTGGGGAGGATGGTTTATCAACAGGGACGCGACTGGGAAATCTGCCAGAGAAGAGAGAAAGTGTTAACAGTGGCCAAGATCAATTGAACAAGACATTAAAGACTTTTTAAATTAATTTCCATTATCTTACTTGTTTGTCTTATGAACAGAGTTTCCAGAGGTGTTCACAGCTGGTAGGCAAAGAAGACCAGGGGTGCAGGGAACGCTGTCCAGGCAGGTAAATCTGTTACTTTGCAAGGAATGAAAGTGACTGAATGAAGCAGTTCAGAGTAGCTGGAGGTCTTTGAAACATTCTTCAGGTAGGTCGCGATTCAGATTTACAAAATAGGCTCAAGGCGGTTAACTAGAAAGGAGATGGACAAAACTGGGATACGAAGGAAAAAGCACAAACACTAACATGTAGTGAGGAGGGACTGATTATTATTGTCATTATGATCATCGCCATCAATCACCAGCCAGGATTTAAAGACCAGCTCTAGTCTCCAGTCTTCGCCAGATCGTCAGCTACCTCACGGTGGTAAATCAGCACATATAATATTGCTTAATGTTCATTTTTTTTCCTCATGTTAACATGATTTTCTCCCTGCATCTTCAGTATCCACGCTCTGGGTTCAGTACTCGCTACTCACCCGTCTCTCGCCTGGTATTCTAGTGCTGGTCAACTTAGTCTCAACGTTTCCTGTTGGAAATGTACCTGTCTGCCCTCCTGGCTGCACCAATCCTCTGGACACTGAAAGGGAAAAAGGTCGGACATCTTGGCTACTCACTTGTCGACTCTCTCGGACACTCACCTTGCTGCCTACCAATGGAATCAATGTTCTTCATCTCTCCAAGTAAGCGCTCCAATTCTTCCCACTCTTCTGAAAATTCTCACCTTGACATCCCTGATCGCATTCATTGGATTAACCTGCGTTTTCTTACAGTGAACTCATCCCCTGTGACATTTACAAAACTCTGTCAATTAAGATTAAAACCTTTGCTCTAATAAAACAGTTGACCACTGTGTCTGCATTTGGGTCTAAACTCAGGCATTTGTGCTCCTTGACATTTGTATACTCTAATTAGCTTTTATTTTTACTTGACTCTTTGTTTTTTATTCATTTTCATTTTTCTTCAATCCATGAATGCCTCATCAGACAAGCTGTAGTCATTTTTTTAACCAAACTAACAGATACTAAAACTAAGAGTTTTCTTTTAAAAATGTAGTTTGTTTTTCAACCAAGTTCACAAAATCATTTTCAGTTCCTTTTTAATGTTTATTAAAAGTGGTATATCAACCAGATATGGAGACCGTTCACCTTCAATGTAAAAGTTATGCGCCACTGCTACGGCCAAGATGTTTCAAAAAGCCCAAGTTATTGCAAATGTATCCAATCCACTTCTAATCTTGTGTGAATGGGGTCAAGTTGGCAGTTACACGAAATCTTCTTGTGATAATTGAGCAATTAATTGTGATAGGTGTGTGATTGAAGTGTGATAAATCTGTGTGAAATCTTTTACACGCAATTGTTCAAATCAGATGATCACAGATTAGAATCAGAAATTCATATTTTGTCCACTAACAGTAGCATATTTGCAGCATGACATGGGTGAACTGCCATGTCATAAGTGCTTCTACATTGAAAAATAATCAAAAGACAACCGGCTGCAGTGTACAAAATCTGTCTATATTTATTAATTAGACAACAATTATTCGCCACTTTGTCTGAGACAGACTGCAGTCAGTTTGAGTTGGGGTGCAAATGTTTACAGACAAGTTGCTTCCCACCAGGCAGTGCTGCAATTGCCTTGCAATCCAAAGTATTTGAGGGTGTTGCACGCTCAACCTCTACTTGTAATCAGGCAATGCAATTCAATGCAATCATCAGAATCCAACCATGGATTTTTCCTGGTCATAGGGAGGCTGCCATCCTATTTTTTTCCTGAAGTCTGACTGACATATTTGGCAGCAGTGAGGGCTTCCATTATTGCCAGGAAACCCAGGCATCAGATAAAATGCAATTGAAGACATTGTGTTCTGGGCACCTTGCAATTTTTACGAATGAATGTTAGGAAAAACTTGATTTCTACAGCTATGAAATCTGAGTTTATACTTTTAACAGCCAAACCCAGAATGTTAAGTGATAGAAATATAAAATAGCACTGCACAATCTTAGACAGTTCTCTCCAATAAATCATTCACAGCATAATACAAGGTCACTGAAGCAATTGTGCAATGAATTAAAAGGATAAACCCCACTTTCTTCCTTTTGCCCAGTGACTGTGTGAAATGTGTGTGACTATTTCAGAACATCACAGATGCAAAACCTGAACTCTGATTTCAGATAGGTGCAGAGGGAGGGAGTGTTGAACACCTTGAGCTGAACTCTATGCTGATGGAATCTTATCATTCAAATACTGCCCCTGAATTTCATGTCTGTTTTTGCTCCCACTGAAAACCCTGAAGGTCATCATCCTTCATTGGAAGTCAGCGTTGAACTCACTGCACAGCAGTGCACCTACATTCAAAATGAGGAAAGAGAAAGAAACAGTGCTAACGATGTTCCCAAAAAAAACTTTACTGGTGCACATAAAATGAATGGAGGAATATTATGTTAGGAATACTGCTACAAAGGCTTTTCCTATTCTTATATTGTTTCACTGTACTTATTGAGGATTCAGGTTAGAGATTAAGATCAAGAAAAAAATTCTTCTTTAGAAACAGATTAAAAGTAAAGCACTGATACATATTCTGATATTTTTTCCCCCACTATTTCATATTAACAGTCACATCATATTACAGTATGTTGGTACAGAAGCAAACTTTCAGGGGTGTTGTATGTTCTCTTGCAATAATAAATGAGCTTCTACCACATGGACTCGTTGTATGTGTGACAAGCCACAAATGCATACATTATGGTGTACCAAACAGTTATTAACAAGCCATTATTCTCATAGTGGGAAACAAAGCATGCTGATTTCTTGCCTCTGGGGAAAAAAACAAAGGGCTCAAGGTGGTTTTTCTATTTGTGGGTGGTGTTTATTTTCAGTGAATGATAATAGACTACTCATGGTTAAGTGCAAAATTAGACTGCAACAGCTGTGTCACCTGTGAAAGGCGGTGTGAATTGGATTGCTCCTCATTGTCTAGTCTAACCTATACCAGCAGATGCAGCTGGCCGCTTCTGCTCTGTGGCTAATATGATTGACTGCTCCACTGTCTGTTGACTAATGTAATTGTCTGCAGCTATTTTGGTAACGACTTGATCAGTGTAAAAGGCGACAGTCCCTCCTTGGTCACGGAAGGATCAAGTCACCTCCTGGGCGAAGACAGCCACAGCAGGCTCGTGGTGGAGCCGCCGAGCGGAGCAGCCAGTTACCCCGTTTGCGGTAGGCCAGCCACACCAGCAGCAGCATCACTGTGACAAGAGAGGAGCCAACCACCAGGCTGACTATGACCAGAGCCAGGTCCAGTTCTGATGGGTCTGAAAAAAAACAAACAGACAGTAAAAGCCACTGATATGACAAGTTTGTGCAGTGTTCCCAGGTCTCTTTTACTTCCATCGTGTAACTTTATATGACGCACTCATGAGGAGAATATCTCATTTCCTGTATCATTATCTGTCGTGCATGCTCAGTTATCTCAGGTCATCATTTTTGCGTCGGGACCAGCTAATAATTACCTATCTCCTCTGAAAAGGTAGAGTTCTTCACTTGTTTCAACATGGGTCCAAATGATATGCGATTTTTCAGATTGGTGACAACAGCTTGCGAGCCCTCTAAGGGAAGTGCACGCCTCTGCCGAAGGCACTGCTACAAAAAGACAAGGAGATATGAAACAATTAAGTTCGGAAAATGGTGAAACAGCTAACAGGTTATTATCTGTTTGGATGATGGATGGTTGTTCTTGCTGTCTGTGATGATAAACAGGAAAAAAAATGTGCACAAAAGCAACACAAATAACTCACTCCTCTGATAAATGTTTTGGAAAAACCTGATTTCTTTTCTGGAAGTTTTTTTTTTTAGTTGAATAAAAAGAGCGTGAGCAGAACTATTTATTTCAAATACAGAGCTGCAAACCCGGATTTGAGCTTGTAAGGACCATCTTTATTTAATCTAGGCATCCCATTTAGGGCAGCTCAAACAGGGCATGTGCAATGCAATGTGTAGTTCTTCTGTAGCTGATGTGTTTCACCAGAATACATAGTCTCACATCAATTGCAAAGAAGAAACACAATTTGTCACAACAAGGAGAGAAAAAGGATTAATAGATGTGGACAAAGAAAGTTGCAGATAATGTGGTACAATTTGTGTCAAAGCTCAAACTCAAAGTGTTTTACTGCTCTGTACGAAGGAGCTTTTATGGTCTATCATATATCCCCACTGTTTTACGTGACCACTGCAACAGGAAAACACAAAGGAAAAATGGCTGAGAACTTAGCAATACTAGAAACACAGCTGCTGTGGGAGCTGTAGAAGTGCTCTTCAAAGCCAGACATCAAAATGAGTCTCTGGAGTTTTTCCCCTCTTTCACCTCCGCCCTCTAACATGCACTTGTCAGATGATTCCCCTTTTCCCATTAAATCAGAGCCCTCATTCCCAAAACAGCAGGATACAGCAGTTGATATTAGAGCAGTCGTATCCTTTGCTGCTCATCTAGTTTTATTCTCTAACTTTGTGAAGACCTCATCTAACCTATCTGCAATCACATGACCAGAGTTCGAGGCTGTGTGTTTGATTCCCTGCATGTTGGTCTTTGTGTTCTTAATAAAGAGAGAGATGTGTAAAATACTTGTATTGGCAATGGCGTGTCGCATTAGTTGTACAAAAGCATACTTTACCCTTCTGATTCTGAAAAATGATGTATGCTTCTGCTTTCAAATAATTCTTCCTCACATAGCTTTTCTAGCACATATCCCATATTTTCATTTTTACCTCTCTCCTTGCCCTTGTACCCAACCAATTTAAAGGAGCCCGCTCACTTCTAGTCTGTCTCCATGTTTTCCGTGTCACAAAATTTAAATTACCTTCAGTCGCTTGCTCTTTCATTCTCTCACATCATTACGCTGTGCACCCACTGCAATCTTACCCTTTCACAGTCAGAGTGGTTCCTCAGGCAGACACTCAGATCGCAGTGTAGGTACACTACTGAGTAATTAATCATTTGGAAGAGACTGATGGTGAAGCTGGCACTCGTTGACAAGGCAGTGGGCAGTAGTGTGATCCCTGCTGGTTCTGCTGCTAACCTGAGGCACCAAAACAAATGCACAGTATAACCTTAGTGGATTTTTTTTGTCTTTAAAAGAAGTAGTGGAATGTTTAAGGAAAAGTGGTTAAAGTGAGAAATTTCTGCAGGTAAAGTCTCGGTCCCGCTGCTGCCACAGGCCATGGAAGCTGCAGCAATCAATAAACAGGAAAGCAAAAACAATGCACCATTTTTTGTGTCAATATTTTGGATTGGACTGAGCTGAATACTTAAAAAGCAATAAATCATATTAGGCAAATGTCAGCTTTTGTTTTATGGTGTTGTAAGACTGGTAGTTATAGTAGATAATGTTAATAAGCTTTGCCATAAATTGTGATGTAGTGTACAGAATATACTCACCAGTGTGCTGATTTTTTTATGGTTTCCTCAACTGCTTAGGAGGTATTAAGGTTATTATTTCAAGGTAATTTTAAATGATTTACTGTTTTTTTCTTAATTTCAATCAGGAGAAATACATTAAAAAAAACTGCACATCACTGATGTAAACAGTTTTTTAAGTTTAACAGTCACTCATACTTTGATATTTTACAGGTTGTCCATTTACAGCTACTTCTCCATATGTGTGGAGTGCACCCAATTTCCATCTATCTGACTGATCCTGGCTCAGAGAGATAACCCCATCAGCCTACAACAGCCTTTTTATCTAGAATATTTAACTCTTAGAAATGGACCTGCAGCTTCCTGGATTGGAAGTTTATCTGTTAAAAAAAACCCAAACTTTTAAGCAGTGACAGTCTAGCCCTATGTATTGTAACAACCCTGGGCCATGTGAATACGTGTTAACTGGTAAAAATTTGATGCCTGATTTTTTTTTCAGTATTTTATTCCCTCATCACCAGGTCAGAGATTTGGAAAAAATGAACATTTATACTTATATCTAATTAAACGTTTAAATGGGCCTGAATTACAACCTTATTGCAACAAGTCAACAAGCACTGACGTTATCAAAGGCATCGGTATTCTATCCATCCATCCATTTTTTTGACAGTTTATCCGATTCATGATGGTGGGGGGTTGCTGAAACACAAGAGTTGGAAAAGAACACAAACTCTTATTTCCGACTTTCATGCTCACCTGGAGAAAAGACAGCAGGTAGAATTCGCAAGGTCTGGCTGGATGGTTGGAGACAGGCAACAGGAGGTGACCCCGAGGTTTATCTGACTGTTGTTTGTCTTTAGGTTGATAACCACTCTGAGGTTCCCCCGGGCGGGTACAGCATCACCAGGCTCTACACCTCTCCCAAGGTCAAGACTCATTTCTGCTGTGTAGTTTCCACTGCCACACAGGTCCTCTGAAACTTCTGTTATACTACCAACAAATCGGTGTATTTGCAATATGAATCTTAACATATTTACGTCATAAATATCTTCAAAGAAGGGCAACACCAAAAATGTTAAAAATATTACAAAAATGTTACCACATACTTTTTATGTTACTGCTAAACATACACACAGAAATCTTGTTTGGGACGCTTTCTGATTGATTTCTTAACGTCGACATTCATTTACATCTCTTTTGATTGAGTATAGAAATCAGCTTTAGGACTTGCAGTCACGTTAGAATCAGAGGTTGAACAGATACGGCTCTGAAAACTCTCCCCACCTCAGAGTTTTCACAGTTGTGAAGGGAGGGCTTTAAGTCTGCATTTAAACATGTGTTTGCATCCCATGGGTCCAAGAGGAAACATCAGACTGATTTTGCACTAACTGTGATCTGAGTATAAGTATTCTTGTAAATGCTAAATAGTTATTTTTCTCAGCTAGAATTCCTAATTATCCTCTAAACATTACATTGACTGCAGAAATAAATAAATAAACAAACTGGCATCCTAGTCTGTTTGCCAACTTTGGTTCCTGACTTCTTTTCACAAATTAGGAAGAAAAACAAACGTAGAAAGTCATGGGATCATTTCTAGTTAGTACTTCAATCATTCAAAATCCCCAATATGTGTAATTATAAATAGTAACATTACCCAGAGAGATACAGATGTGACGAGGTCCTTCCCCGGCGCTTCAGCTTTGGCAGCTCTGATTCAGACCCTGGCAGTAACAGGCTGCGCCCAGACTCTTGTTTAGCCGTGGCACTCGCTGACCTGGTGGCATTTTGCGCTTCAAGTACCTCGACGTTGCCTGCTCCTCGGTTTAATTGTGTTTTTGTGTTTTTTTCAGAGAGCACCGTCAGCTCAGTAGCCTTTATTGTGGTTTGCAGAGGAGCTGCTTCAGGTTCAGATAAAGTGACCTCTTTAGCAGGAGCCTCCTGAGCCTTAGAGGTCTCTCTGTGAAAGCGTCTTTGTGTTGTTTTCCTTACAAAGTGGGGCCTCTCAGGTGTCCAGTGCCTCTCCAAATGAACAGCTTTAGCTGCCACACTCCTGGCCTTTTTTGACATCGTTTCATCAACGCTGCGATCGGATTCACCGATACTGATGAATGCTGAAAGCGCTGCATATTCAAGGTCAGCGGCCTGCGGTGTAGCCTTTCCAGCTACAAGACAGTCAGAGCTGCAATTGCCATTTTCTGGTTTTGCGCCAGCAGTGTCCTCGGCCCTGAAATGATCTCTTTCTGTGACTGCACCCTGTGTTTTATATATTTTCTGACTTTGATCAATTTCACCTGCTGCAGTTGTTGTTTCAGTCGCCTTGGTCGACTGAGCACAGCCAATAGTCCGACAGCTGCTTTTGTTAATAATCTCTGTGGGCAAGATCCTCGTAGTTGGTGCTGAATCTGTCATAAATCCAGATATCAATTGACTTATTGAAGTCTTTTCATGCGAGGTCTGCCTGTCAGGCTGCTCTATTCTGTCCTGTGTATATGCTGCACTACTTTTCTCAAGTAGAGATTGTTTGACTTCAAAAGCACTCTTTGTAGTCAGAGCTGTTTTGATGTCTTTAATTAATGAATATTCCATTTTTCTAGGCATGGTAGATGTTGGACCATGCAAACCTTCAGCTCTGTGGGATGTCTGCAGCAAGTCTCTTTGGATGTCCTTCTCTGGGTCATTAATATTATGTGTTATTGCAAATACAGCAGGAGCAGCATGCTGACTCTGTTCAATAGTCCGTAAGGAAATTTTATCCTCAGGCAGCTTGGCGCTCTGTGTTTCTGTTGTGTGTTGTCTTTTCACAGCAGGGGTGGGTTTGCCAGTAGTAGGAGTTATGGGAGGCCCTATCACTGACAAAGGCTCAGTATGACTATTCGAGTGCTCTATGTGCTCAGCAGCAGCAGCGCGAGATGACTTTTCCACAACTGGCACACTCTCACTAGCCATCAGCAGTGATTTGTGATCTTTTTTGGACACAGTAACACCACCTATGGTAGGACTTGGAGCCGGGGACACAGAATCATCGGTTACTGCTGTGATCATTTGATAGGAAGAAGAAGTAATTAACTCGTCATCACTCTGGTGTGTGGATTTACTGGGGATAATGATATAATTTCTGAAAGTAATATGTGCAGCATGGAGAGCACTGTTGCTCACTGAATTGTTTTGCTTTTTTGGTGTTTTTTCTGAATAATGCTTCACATTAAGATCAGACATGTTAGTCACATCATCAGCCTGGATTTTAGGCATGTCGGGGCGACCGGCTGACTTAACATCTGAAAAGGTGCCAGATGGGGCATGTGTGCCAAATACAGGTGTTCCAAAATCATTCACAACATACACAAAATTGTCATCTGTAGCCTGCTCAGTCCTCAGCCTGGTATGAACTGCAAGCATGACAGACTTGATGGGAACTGTCACTCTGCTGTTTGCTTCATTTTCTCCATTTACACTGATCAGGTCATTGTCATTAGGGATTTTAATTGCTGGTTTACCAGCCTGCAAAGAATTAAGTTCATCTATGTTATCTTTATTGTTGCCAGTCACTGGTGTAATAAAAGGTAAACTGTGCTTTTCAAGTCTCATCTTTGATGTTTGCTCTGCAATCAGCTTTAAATGTTTCACTTTCAAGGAAACCGTTGTTTGCGCCTTATTGTTCTCCTTGATTTGATTTGTCTCATCGGTAGTCCCTAACAAAGACTCGACACGGTCACTTTCACCATTCGCATGTTGAGTGTTGGAATTGGCCCTAAGTAAGTTTAGTAAGGCAGGGCCAACCGCTGATCCGGTTAGCCTTGTCAGCCTATAGGTGCCAGGTAAAATGTCACCTCCAAATAGGCTAAGATTTAGCAGCGGTGACATGTTGGTATGGGGAAATTGATCTTTTTCCGCTTTAGGACTCAATGATGCCGTTGGGGTATGCACAGATCTCTGCTCATTACCATCAACAGAGGTATGTAGAGCATCTGGATGGGCTGTCTGCTCTGACAGTTTAAATGAGCATGGCTGGCCTAAAGTCACGTCAAAAGAGGGGGAGGGGGAGGAGGACTCGCTGATCTGAGGGGCAGGCTGCGCTTGGCGAGGCTGCAACTGGCCTATGGAGATGCGGGCTTCAAATGACAAGGCTGTGGCCGTGGGTGGCCTAGTAGATGAGTCATTATACATCTTCTGGTGTGGAGCGGGATTCACTGATGCCATAATGTATTCTGCTTGCTCGCTCTCATTTGCGGTATGTAAAATTGAATTGGCCTTTGAAACTGAAGCACTAAATTTATGCCTGTGATCTGGGATGCTGTAAATAATTGATATATTGGGAGTAGAACTATTTACTGTAAAGTGGGGCTCAGCTCTCAGGAATCCAGCTGCAGTTGTCAATCGATGGGTGGTGAGTGACGACATATTGCTGATAGTGTTTAGTAAAGGGTGAGTGAATTTAGCTGCACTGCTGTGTGGGGAAACCAGTGGCTTTAATATGTCCCCAAACTTTAAAGTGTGATGTCCAAATGTAGCTTCAACAACTTCTTTAGCGAGTGATGACGTAACTTTATGCTTTGGAAGCACGGCCTCGGGGGGCGAGAGATGAGATTTAATCTGTGCGTATGACTCTTTGGGAAGAGATGTTGTTTTCGGTTGGTTTGGGCTCGGACTTGTTCTGTGATTTTTTGTCACTTTATAGGTAAATGATTTATTTGTGATTTCCACAATTGCTGTAGCATTTTCTCCCAGATGAATGCCCTTGTTCTCAGTGGTTCCCAGCTGTTTAATCAAACTGGGGCAGGGAGACAGGTTCTCAACAGCGTGTCCTTTATCTCTGTTAAATTCTTTCGAATTAGTAGGGGGTCCAAAGGGAACATTTGTCATGTCCTTTTTCCCAGTTTCCCCAACACATTTATTCTTTTCTTTCCCCTCTAGTGTTTTTTCACTTCTATCCTCTGCTTCCTCCCCTTTTAAAGATTCACTCTGCTTTTCAGCTGCAACTTTTAGGAAATTCTCTTCATATATTTTAGTCACACTGTTTCTTTCAGCTCCTTCTTCATCACTGATTTGCCCTTTTCTTTGATCCAGGTTTTGTCTCAAGGTTACACCCTCCTCACCATTGGTCCTTACACCTTTGTCCCTACTAGTGTTGGCTGTTTGCGCTGCCATTTCTTCCCCTTCGCTGTCTATAATTTGATTTGTCTTTGCTCCAGTATTGCTTATTTTTTCTTGTTCTTCTTCTCTGCCATCTTTAAATTTTTCTCGTTGATAGTTCAAAGTTGCATCTTTCCCGTTCTTATGTCCTTCCTGCAACTTTATTATTGCATTTATCTCCTCATTGTTTTCCGTCTTGTCCCCATTTTCTGCAACTGAATTTAACACCTGTTCATTTTCAACTCTTGATTTTGCGTCATAATCTCTTAGTGACTCTCTGATTAAATCCCCACTATATGTTGAATAAGACTGATGAGTTGATGCTACATTCTTCCCTCTACCTACATCATAGGTTCCTACCTGGATGGATTGAGTCCTTGAAAATTGACTTATTGTCAGTTTCTCAGAAAGGGATTTGCTTGATAGTGTTGGCAGTGTCAACACAGACATGTCATCACCAAATTCCTGTCTCAACTCTGAGAGAAACAACTTCCTGGGGAAAACTTCTGTTGTTGCGGTGGTTGTAGTTTGTGGTTCTTTTATAACTGGTTTATTCATTGGCCCTGGGGGATCAACAAAAGAATGTTTAGCAATGCTGTGTACAGCGTTAAATGTCAGAGGATCTTGTTTATCTGTCAAGTGTGTCTTTGTGGTTGCAGATGCAAGCTGTATGGCAGAATCCTTTGGTAACAAAGTCAGTATGGGTCCTTTGGTCTGAAAGCTTGGTTTAGCTGGTGTTTGGAGTCTCAGAAGAGAGATCAAAGAATCCACTCTTCCTGTCTGAAAGTGAGACTCAAGATTTTTGACTGGCAAAGTGGTTGGCCAACTCCTGAAGGGTGTTGCTGCACTGTGAGCTTCAGTCGAGCTCATTCTTACCGCTGGATGAGATGCAGTGCTGTGATCACTACCTTCTGTGAGAACACTTATGTGACTGCTGTGGGGAGCTAAACTAATAACAGGCATATTGCTTACCGGCCCACTGCTGATGTCCAAAGACTGGCTTTGAATTAAACTTTTTAAGTTTGTTGAGACACTGTGGGAAGCCGTTTTGTTATTCTTACTGAAATATATCAGGTCTGAGTGCTGGACCCCAGTGCTTACTCTTTTTTCATTTGGCTCTTTTTCTCCACTTTCTACTGGTTTCCTTGCAATATAAAAGGACTTTGATGAGTGATAAAGTGTTGTAGATGTTGAGATGGGTCTCTCTGTGACAGAAGCTTCACTAGGATAGGTATGCCTCAATTGCTTCTTGGTGTCTTCTTTTGTTTCTGATGACATCTCGGCAAGAGGTCGTGTGTGAAATGCAACCACTCTTGGAGCTGATGAAAAAAAACTGTTTGGGGAATCATTCAAAATGCTTTGAGCGTGACTGTGAGTTTCACTGAAGGAAAAAGAAAGGAAAGTCTGATTGTAAAGTAAACTTCCTCCCTCGCTGAAACTGGAATGATTAGTGAGGTTTGCATGACTGACGTCGCTGTTAAAAATGTCTTCGTGCACTCGAGCTGACTGTTGATATAAACTGGTTAATGAGGCTGTAAGTTTATTGTTGTCTGAGGAGCCATGAGTTGACAGTGCAGCTTTCCCAGTGGAGCTTGGCCTTTGATTTTTCGGGCAGGTCAAACACAAGTTTGTTATTGTTTTTCCTCTCAGTGAATCTTCTGCTGTAGCATTCTGAAAGATGGATTGCACTGTACCAAAGCCATACAGGTCTCTTCCCAGGTTTGTAGTGTCCTTGCCTTGAGACTGTTTGTCACTGTTGTCATTATGTGCTGCAGCCCGGTTATCAATTACACGAGAATGAGATGCAGTTAGCAATGGAGGTCTCAGGGATCCATCAGCAGATGTGAGCTTAACAGAGTTAGTGTTTCTTTGATTCCTGTAATCAAGAAGAGTGTGAAACCAAGGAGGAACTTTCATTGCATCTGCAGTCAAATTGCCCTCTGACTCAGAGGTGTCATTCATCATTGATTCTATTGCAGATTGTGCAGAAGATGAGATCTTTTCATAATTAGAGATCAATAGTTTTTCTGATTCAGTGTCAATCCTCATAGCCGATGACTCTCTCTTGAATATGAGAAAGCTTTTCCCATTTCTGGAGACAAAATGATTTGAGCTTGGTAAGGAAATTATAGCTGACGCCTTTGTGATTTGACTTTTCTTATAAGGTTGTGTCGGTTTGGTGTCAAGCAAGACCGCCCCTGGAAACTTGGCAGTCACTGCCATTGCAGTATGTTGATGCGCCTTCTCTGTAGGTATTGCTTCTGTGCCATGACCAGTTGTGTTTTCGTTTTTCAGAAGCAGATCTTTTGTGACAGTTGTGCCTTTTGTTTGCTCTGTGAAGTAACCTTGGAAATCTTCTTTTTCTGCCCTGACTACAAAGACAAAAGCAAAACATGTCACTCAAATATCATTCCTAGAGGCTCTATTTCTTAAACCTAGCATGAAAAAGAGCAATATTAAAAATAAATTTGTTTCTGTTCCTTGCTGTTGAACTCTTAAAATCACATTAGTACAAACACCTGCCATTCAAAATAAGACTGAGCGACTGAGTGAGGCTAAAGCATTTTATATCTGCATCACTGTTTTAGTTATTTGAGAGGTGGTCTTGCCCCCATTTAACTTGTCCTTGCTGGTGATTTTGAGAAGTTTAAAAGAGTGTTAGAAGAAGAGCGTTGCTGCTATAGTACATGTATGCATAAACTGAATTTTACAAACTGAATTCATATTTGCATATTAACAAACTAAGAAAACAGAAAAACAAAACCTATACCATAGCATCTTATATTTAAACAAAGATTTTTAAATGTTCACAGATAGAATGGATGTGAAAGATAAATCAATTAATATTGATTATATTAACATTGTAAGACCCAACCCATCAAAAATTGCCTGATTTTTTGGAACTGAGGTGTTTAGTAACCTTTAGAGGAAAATCCACAATTTTCTTTTGCTATATCATGTTGTTCGTGATATACTTTTATTATGTATTTTGTGTATCGCATGTGATACATTGGGCATTTTGTTGTTATCAACAATGTTAAGTTTAGCTAAAAAATAGTTTTGTCCATAACATTTCAAAATTATGGCAAGTATTGATCATGTTCATGAGATAGAGGTCTCAGAAACTCATGTTTCAAATATGATACAAACGGCATTATAGGGTTAAAATGTGATCATAAAGCTGAGCAAAGTAGTCTTGTGAATGTAATATGTCTTAACATTTGAACGTATTCCTGATTTAAGTAATAACTATAAAATATAAAAGCTAAGTAAGAGTGAGAATATTATTTCTGTACACATCCATCTACTAAGCATAATACACAATTAAATATATATGTGAGGAAAATAATTTTTATTTATTAAAAGAGCTTCTATTTTATTATTTTCAGCTCTGTAGACTACTTTTCTGTTGGTATTTTCTTCAGATGAACAAATAAATAATCTTTTCTATATTTTTTTAAATTCTTTTAATTTTTTCTAAATTTTCACCTTTTGCATTATCTTGTATTTTAATTATTACAACTTTACAGCTCATATATGTGTACAGGTATACAGTTTATATATCGCTGTGAACTGCAAAAGACATAAACATATTGTGTCTAACATAGAAAATATTTATGAAATTGGCCAATTAATCGATTAATTAATACTTACCATTAAGTTACTATATTGAGAAAATAAACACAACTGTGAGTACATACCTGGAAGCAGAAAGAGTCCTAGTATAAAACAGTGAAGTGTTTTCATTTCTGTTCTGTCTTGTTTGCGATTTATCAGTCCAGGTGATTAAATGCTCTTATTACCGTTTAATCCACCTGAGCAGAAGGTATCAGCTGTTTGCAGTTACACGCAGATGGTGTCTTCCCATGCAGGGAGCTTTTGTCCTCTGCAGTTCATTTATACGTGGATTAGATTTCAGAGTAATCCTCCCTCTTTACAGTCACAACTATGTGGCCATGGGTTAGAAGATTAAAGAGTTCAGTAAGGAATTTTACATAATATGTATCAGAAACTCTGACTATATGGCAACAATACAATTAGTTGTACTGGAAATGCTACAGGTTAATGTAAACAACCATGATTTTCATGTTTTTTTTATAGATAATAAAACAATAAGGTCTACATCACATTTATGACCTTTCTTTAGAATAAGAGAAAGCTTGTTTGACGTACAGTTTGCATTTGAAACTTTGTATCTAAAAGACTCAAGATGTATAAATATGTTGATTTTTCACTTCTCTAATCAATTTCCCAATAGAAAACCCATCACCATGTAAATGTTGTCTGGTGAATATTAATCCTTCAAAATACAACAAATACAGCTTATTCAACGTTACAAGAACACGATTTATGATGCTGTAAAATAATCGTTATCAGCAAATCGTATAAGATACAGATAAACAAGGTATAACTGAGTGCACTTATGTGGCGATTCATACATGAACTACCTACATGAAAAATAAGCACAGGATGCTGTTGCCGTTTACGACCGGTACGACCTTGTTTAAATACGAGGAGGAAGGAGCAGACTCAAATCCAAATGAAATACAGCAAATATTTATTGAATCTCCAGTCAGACTTGGCTTTCTGTAATAACAAATCAATATAATCTTAAATTAAATAAAATACATAGGAAGACTAATAACCATTAATACTTAGCAGACATTAAAAAAAAATGAATGCCATCCAGGACTCGCACTTATTTTTATTTACTTTTCCTTTTACCCAAAGGTATGGAAGCTGAGAACGGCCGTATCCGTTAATAATATTTTTATCCCGTTATCACGAGAAAACCGGACCGGTACCGAAGGTGCGTGGTGAACAGGTGTGCCTGGCCAGCTGACTAATGAACTGTGTGCCTGCTCTTTAAAAACAGTAACGGCCAGGCAGTCGGGAGGTGTGTGGCAACGAGGAAGGAGTGGCTGCGTCCTGAGCTGTAGCTGAAACCGCAGTTTGTGTTGCCACACTAAAAACAGTGTCCGCAAAACCTGAAGTCAGTGTGTCTCTGCTCTGAGCTGTGCTACAGCATGTAAAGCTGAAGCTGGGACAACCTCTTCTTAAATGACAAGGACTGATCTCACTATTGTCTCTAACAGACACATCGCAATTTCAGCTTGTGTTAGACCTCGACTGAAATACCGTCTGATGAGCTGATCACTGATCAAGACAGCAATTAATTGGTAATTGTTTGTCCCGAGAACGTTTTAATCATCTCGTGATAACATAACAGGATTTTTTTTCCTGAGATAACGAGACCACCGTTTTCTCGTGATAGCGAGATAAATAAGTCGTTATCACAAGATAACGAGAAAAATATTATTAGAATAGAATAGAATAGAACATGCTTTATTGATCCCCTAAGGGAAATTGTTGCATCACAGCAGCAAAATGAAAAATGTACACACATAACAAACAAAATGTGCACACATAACGGATACGGCCGGATACGGACGAAAAAAGTTAAGCAAGCATTAACACCTAAAACAGAATACAGGAGAAAACAAGACTGGTGTCAAGAAAGGATATCATAAAATGTGTGGTCAGGGGTTTATGGGAATAGCTTCATACAGGAGTGCAGAATCTCAAGGCCGTGTAGTTCTCGAAGTTTACTCGTGTGCCTGGAAATGAAGAAAAAGTTGTTTTGTTTTTTTGCAAAAGAAAGTAGTGGTAATATATTCAGTGGGTTGGCATTCAATTATAACTACACTCGTGTGAGCTCAGGAACTGAAGACTAACACATCCTCAACACAGTCACACAGGCAAGTGCTTCAGCCTGGAGGAATATTTTAGTCTTTCTAGGAATAAAGAGACACGTTGTCGCTGCCGGCTCCTATTATTAAGTGTACTATTCCAGTTGTACTTACATAATCACAGAGGTTCTATACTGGATGATGGCCCACAGCAGCACATCACTTTTTTAGCTAAGAACATGATCACGTTTTATTTATGTCCTCATGGATTTATGAATAGACGGATGTTCATATTCAAATTTCACTCTTCAATGAGAGTCAGAGAAACAATATTAAACTTAACATGTGCTAATGTTATTAGATTCTTAGAAGGGCTTTCTTCTAATTTATATTAGAGGCTGTTAAAAAAACATTCATTTTCCCAAATATTTTTATAGGCTTCAAATAATGCTACTCCATAGGCTTGCTCTTTTTTTATAGAGAAAATGTTCCACAACTCATTAAATAATTGATAGCTCAATTGTATGATTTCTTTGCAAAAGTCCCACTTCAGTTTTTCAAAAGTGCTAATCAGTTATGAATATACATTCAATTACAGGATTTGGGTTTTGTTTGTTTTTTCATTTAATTTTTCCACTTAGTCTGACCCACATTTATAAGTTCACCAAAGTCGGAAACAGTTAGTGTGGCATTTTGATGTGGCAATGCCTGATCAGCTAGGACTGCGCCATTTTTTAATACATAAAAATGTCATATGGTGATATCATTGCTATACTAACACCATGCATTTAGGTTCACTAGCGTGCACAAAACTTGTTCAGAGGTGTGTCTGAGAACAAGAACCGTTTGTCAACCTCAGATGATACTTTAGTACCTAAAAAGGGAGCACAATGCACATTACTTAGCAAAATATGCAAGAAAACTATTCCCACTGATGGTGAAAGCAACAAAAATGAATTGTGCCATATGTAAACAGGCGATGCTGGAAGTACTCAGTAGCTGCACTTGCTAGTTGTATAGTGGGAAAGCAGTGCTTTAAACTACTGGTTTAAAGGGCATTCAAAGATGCAAAATCCCAAGTAGAAAATATTATTCAGTGTTATTACATAGCAATATTGTGCAGGCTTTCAAAAAGTTAGTTATTTTTAAACTGAAGTGTTTAAAGTGACTATCAATGAGAGTGAATATGGCTGACTGACATAAAGACCTGCTAGTAAAGCTTGTCTAGTAAAAGTGCCACCTAGGAAGCGTGCAATGTCTGGAAGCAACAAGGCGTCAGCTTCAAAGCGATATCCGGTGAGCGACTTGGTTCTAGAGTGTACGCAGCTTTAAAGGGTGTGAGGGTACCTGGGCTCACATCGACACAATTTCCCAAGAGCTATTGCTGCATTTTGCTGCACAGCTGTCCTCTTAGCATCCCCTGCAGCTTGCCACAGCAGCAACAGCACAATATCAGTGCCCAGCAGGTCACTGGCAACTCCCTTCAACTCAAGGCAGTGGGCCAAGCACAGGGCTGCATTTCCTAAGACCATCTCATCACAGCTGGAGCTCAACAAACGACGTAAAATAGACAATTCTGTGTGAAACAGTAAATGAAAGGCAATTAGGATGTATATTAAATATATTTAAAAACACCTAAAGAAATTTCTAAAAATCAGTTGATGTACTATATACTGTCCTCATATGTGAATCAACACACACAAGCACACACTTTTGAATATTTGAATATTAGATCAGCACTCAAATTTTATTCATGGACTAATGAAGGAGCTTGTTAAAACTAACACGTCAATCATTCCTCACTTTTATCAGAGTTCACCAGCTCCTCCCGTGCCAAGTGACTGGCAGCAGTGCATACTGTCAAAGTCTTAATGGCATACTTAGTGGCAGTCTGCCCGGTTCCCTGGGTAGGCAAGCACAAAAATAACAGTGACATTAAAACCAGCAGAATGAATGTGGATAAACATTAAATTAATGGTGACAGTCAGGGGTCATGTGAAATATGAAGAAAAACTGCCTTTTAGTGGAATTACTGCAATACATATATATATGTATATCTCTATCTATCTATCTATCTAGCTATCTATCTATCTATATATATATCAGCGTTAACGAATTAACGCGAACGCGTCAAAATTGTCAAATCTCCGTTAACAAGTTAACGCAGATTGATCCGTGTGAGGGGTTACTCGGCTAAAAGTGTTAACGCACCTTAAACGTGCAAACATTAAGATATTGTACACTTAAATATGTTTTAGAGAAACACTGATATTAATATCGCTTCATGTTTTCTTTATTAACAGGTTATAATGTAGAAGAGAATTTGAGTGTCTGGCTTTAATGCATTTTGTGTTGCTTTGATCATGAATACATGATACAAAAAACATAAATGACAAATAACCAAGCTTACAAACAAGACAAGGCATTCAGCTTAGGCCAAGTACAGAATTTTTAGTGTAAATCTTAAGTTACATGCACTACTATGAAATGAATATGTGTTATACAATGACATCTTTTAACAAGAAGAAGCAGATAACTACAGTGACATCTGGGCAACAGATTAGTGTTCACTTGGAAGATCAGCATGATTCTGCACAGTTACCACCTTCAGGAGCCTGCACATGGTTTTGACCATTTTCCTTTGGATAACATGCTGAATGGCTCGTGAGGACTGAGGGAGGACAGTGCTTAGCACACCTGTGGCTCTCTGGAGAACAATGAAGAATGGTGGCATTAGAAAATGAAATAATACAAGAGTGAAAAAAGTAGAGGCTTGAAAAACAAAGCAGAGAATTAGGATAGCAGATTATCAAAAAACTGCTATTGGGGAAAGAAGATTAGTAAGACAAAAGAATTTGAAGAAAATGGTGTTTTCAGAAATAGGTGGAGAAAATAATAAAACTGAGGCTATTACAAACTGCAAACTCATTGCAGGTAAACCTGTTTAAATCACACTGTATTATCCAGGATATTGAAAGCCCAGTTTAATATTTTGAAGATACAAACTAAACAATATGTGGGTGTGCAGTACACAAAATAGAACAAACGTGATGAAAATAATTGTTCCTTCTTTTCTGTTTGTTTGCTGGCACCAAGGAGGGCATTCTTAACAACAAATTAGGACCACACTGGGTTTCAGGCTGCAGTCCGGCACTGCAGTGGCAAAAATGTGAATAATGCATCTTTAAAAACTTTAAAGTTAATATTTAATATTTAATTAATGATAAGTAATAACATCATAATAGGTGTTAGTAAAGTGGGTATCAAGTGAAACTAATGTCAGCTTTGAGGAGACTACCAATAAAAGTGAAATGGTGTAGCACTTGGAAGACTAGGCAAACAGAACCTTATATAAAGTCCACTACTGACATACTTTAAACTACTAACCAACAAAGGAACTACATACACCGATCAGGTATAACATTATAACCACCTGCCTAATATTGTGTTGGTCCCCCTTTTTTGCTGGCAAAACAGCCATTGAGGCATGGACCCCCTGAAGGTGTGCTGTGGTATCTGGCACCAAGAATTGATCCGCCAAAGCTCCGCCCCCAAATCACAGGGAGAATACACACCGCCCTCCCTACATCATGCTGTTGCCTCTGGATAGATCACAGGCGTGTGTATGGTGTGTGTTGTAATGTTCGGACCCTTATTTTGAAGTCACCGGAAGTACACAGAAACGCCAGCTGTACGTGAGTGCCAGTTAGCAGTTGAGAGCTACATGTATATACTGATTCTGAGACACTGAAATAAACTATACGACAAGTCCGAGGCGATTCTTTTATAAGTATAGAAGCCACAACATGTGTGAGAAAGTGTTTTACAGTATTTGGTTCAGAATCTTTTTTTTCTAGATTTTCCTCCTTTAAAATTGGATGCGTCTTATATTCCGGAGCGTCTTATACGGCGAAAAATACGTATTAGGTAATAGGTATTTGCCCATGAGTAAGTTTGCTAATAATGTTGGTTGAAGCTAATAGAAGCAGTCAACAGAAATACATAAAAATGCTGTTGTAACAACACCCTCCTTCAAGTCTTTTGTGTGATTTGGCACATCTCAAATAAATAATTAAATTCATAATCCAAAAAGTATCTATATTAAACCTGAAACAAACAAGAAACAGAAACAAGAAAAGAAGGTAAAATATTCCCTCCAAACAAAACTTCTTTGACAGGAAAACAAGCATGTTTACTTTCTCAGGTTTTAGCAGTGTGCTCAGGTGGTTAACAATATTACAACGGTGCTGAAGACGTGTTCTGAAGGTGTGCTTGTGGCTGATATACGCAGATATTTCCGTGCCATGTGCGACATCAATGGGAAATGTTTTTCATGTATTTTCCACCAAGCCAGTGGATCGTCTTCTCCGTCTACGACCTCCTTGCTGAGGAAACAGTCCATTTCTATCTGCACCTTTTCTATCGGCGTGAATGATTACATTACTCCACCCATCAAAATGTCTGCGCATGCACGAATATATCGCCTATCATTGGTTATTGGATGAACGATTGTTAGTTTTGTTAGATTTTTACATATCCCTCTAACATTAATGTCAACATTACATCCACATGGCTGGATGGACCCAAGGTCTCCGTTGGTGTCAAAAGTAGCATCAGACCAGGTCACCTTCTTCCACTGCTCTGAGGTCCTGTTCTGATGCTCCCAAGCCCATTGTTGGAGCTTTTAGCGGTGGACAGGAGTCAGCATGGGCACCCTGACTGGTATGCAGTATTGCAGCACCCTAGCAACAAAATGTGATGCACTATGTATTCTGACACCTTTCTATCAGAACCAGCATTAACCTGTTCACTAACAGTAGCTTGTCTGTTGAGTTTAACCACACGGGCGAGCCTTTGCTCCCCACATGCATCATTGAGCCTTGGCCACCCATGACTCTGTCGCCTGTTCACCAGTGTTTCTTTGTTAGACCTCTTTTGATTGATATTCACCACTGCAGACCGGTAATCCGCCACAAGAGAGTGAATTTTGGAGATGCTGTGATGCAGTCATCAAGCCACAACTTGGCTTTTGTCAAACTCGCTCAAATCATTACGCCATTTTTCTAACACATCAACCTTCACGTCAAAATGTTCACTAGCTCCCTGATATATTCCACTCACTGAAAGGAGCCATGATGAAGCAATAAGGAGTGTTGTACACTTCACATCTGTGGTCATAATGATATGCCTGATTGGTGTATATTCTGTGTTAAGGTTAATCTTCAGAGTGCTGGATAATAGCTTAAGTAAACTTTACTCACAGTTATGATCCCCTCGTCATTATGCCTCAGGAGATCCACACAGCAGTCGCAGAGTGAAACAGAAAGCTCCTTCAAACAGTCACAGATGGAAAAGTGCATAATCCAATTTTCACATTCACTTCACCTTTAAATAGGTGTCGCAAACAAATAATTGCTCTTTCTGCTTCCCTTGCCCATTGGCTTTTATTCATTTTTTTAATATAGTCTAATCTATCAATTTTACTAGTGTTAATGACTTTTGAAGTAAGAATGTTATTCCTTTTAAGATGTTCCAACTAAATAACTATTAATGTGACATTGTCTGAGAGGCATTACTATCCCAAGTCAGAAAGCTCGAGGACTTACCTGGACGACAGGGGAAGTGACGGTTGAAAGGTTCGTAATCAAGCCAAGTAAAGGATAGAGGATCTCACTGTATTCAGATGCAATGCATGTCTTCTGTGTGGAGAAAGAATAAACCCCTCCACTAAATAATAGGCAGACATATTTTCTGTCTCATTGTGACAACACTACACAGAAGACATTTTTTTGGCATATGACGTCAACACAATGAATAGCAATTTGCACTTTTCTCAAAAAGAGACAAGTGTGTAACCATTACTAACAATAGCAGCCAGAAAGGCCTTCCAACATTCTGCATCATGAGCAAGCTTGTGACGAATGATGTCATCTCTAGCCAGACAGCCGAGACCTGATATCAGTGATGGGAGTATATGTCGATTGGACTTGACATTTTTCTGAAAAATACAGGAAACACTTGAGTACTTTGTCCGCATGCACACAAACTGCATATAAAATGAACCAGTATTTGCATATATTACCAGTATTGTTGTAACTGGCAGAATGACTGAGTCTGTCAAAGCATGTCTCAACTGAATACAAAACCTGTAAAAGAATACATATATATATATATAAACATCTCTGCTGCAAATGCAAAACAGAATTTGTCTGAGTATAAATATGGGAAATGACAGAAGGTCTTCTACTGTCACACAAAAGTAGCAAATTGACAATATCCTGTGTACTGTTTTTACAATGAGAATAAAGTCAAAGGTGAGAAAATCATGTTGGGTTAAGTTCTCCACAGCCACGCATGACAGAAAAAAGCAAATCAAGAATTTCAAGAAAATAAATTTGTGTATAACCTCAAAGGAGGGGATCTCTTTCCAAGCTGAACAAGAGTCCAGTGACTAATCTTAGAACCCTAGAGCCTCCCCAATTGTAAATACTCCCCAAATGCACAAAATGTCCAAATCATTCAAGAGATGCAGGACAATTCAATTTAGTGGTCAAAAAGCACCGACCGTCATGCCTCTGCAGACTGTCACTCATCCACATTAAAGGCGGTAAAAGTCAGATGGATTTGCTGTGAGCTTTGTATCTGAACTGCACAGTCATTTTCCCTTTGATTCAATACTAAAGATATGATATCTATGCTGTTTATATGTACACTATACCAAAACAGCTTCTTTCAGTTTAAGTCGATCAGAAGAAGCGCAGCCTTTGCCCTTAATGAGTGTAATTAAGACTTGGATAAAACATGTTTATTTCTCTCTGGACATCTGCTGATACAGGTAGATCTCTGCTAGGCAAACAAGAGTGTCCCGTGGGTCTTTTTTTCAGTTTTACTAGTTTGTAAAGACTCCATGAAGTGATCATGACTTGAGTATTTTGTTGGGTTAGCAATGATTCATACCGGCTTTCTGTTGCAAAGTTCTCCAGAATGTTGACCGCTGTGTTCTCCTGCTGCTTCTTTGGCTTTGAGATGCACACCATGAGGTTCCTCACTAACCTTTAGGTTCAGATAAGAGCAAAGGCAGATAAACAAAGAGAGCGGGAGAAGATATTACTGAATGAAATTAATATCTTGTTCCCATATAATGATGGCATTTAGCCTGGGACCACAACTGTGATAATAATGCCAGAAATACTTTAACAATAAAACTCATTCTTTTTACATTTTCTGAAAATCTGCTCAGCCGCAGGTGTACGGGTAGCAAAACAAATTATTTGGGCTGCTCAGAGTTAACAGAGCAATGACAGAGCAAAAGTTCTTGAAATATCATTAAAATGATGTTGCACCTGGAGTGACAATAACAAACATACTGCCTGGGGCAAGACTAAAGTCCCTCCACTGCTGGGAGGAGGTAAAAGAGCATTACTATTTCTGTCTATATAATATATAATTCCCTGTCCCTGCAAAGTGATTGACTATGGTGGATAATAACTGTATCTCCACTCCAACTGAGTGATCGCTAGTGGAATCTCCCAAAAACATAAAGTAACATCTTACACGTTCAAATCAAGACTCTCAATGGCCAAGTGTCTGCCACGTGGTGTCTCTGAGTACACTGATAGCAATGCCAGACATTCTTTCGCCACTTCATCATGCTCCGATGAAGCCAAATGCACAATGGACTGTGTGGCGACCGGACATGTCATCAACAGCTTCTGGTTTTCATCTGAAAGCAGTGGAAAAACAAAGAAGAATAAAGAGCCAGATACACTGGACACAGAGGTCCCATTGTCAGTTCCCAATGAACAACAACCTAGTTTTAATGAATTTAGCATTGTATTATTAATCCTATTTTGATAATGATGGCATTTATATTACAGATACACATTGAGCAAAAATTATCAAGCTCTACATAAAATGCTAGACTTTCCATGTGTCATCAGTTTGTAGTTTGAGTGATTAAGCACAAAAAACATGTTCAACAAAATACTGACAAGATGTGCATAACGACCAAAATACTCATTTAGAGGTCAACAGTATTATTTTTCTTATTTTACTCTCTACTTCCTTCTAAATTGGTGACATAAACTGATGCATGGACAAAGACAGACACTGACATGTACCTCAATTGTCGACCTACCATTTCCACAGCAAACTCTCCTCCATAATTTCAAAACAGACACACACAGCTCACGACTCTCTGGATCATTTGTTTTCTCCAACAGGTAACTGTAGAGAATTTTTTTTAATGTGATTATACAAGCAATGTGAGTATGTCAGTAAGCATAAAACCCAGTTGCCAAAGACAGCATAGCTGATATTTTTATATGAAATAACCTTGCTGCAGCAAGGCATAGATTTAAAAAAAAAGACACTCGCAAAAAAAAATGCATTAATTTTTTAGGCTCACCTTTATATGTAAAAGTGAAGAGCTTGAAAGAAACCTTGAAATAAAAATACTATATTTAGCATAAAATGTAACTTTGAAGCACTCTAGACCTTTTTTCCTGCTTATCTTTAACTCTCAGAAATGACCAAGAGCACCCAAACTCAGAATGCCCCTTCAATTTGTGATTAGGACAGGCCACAATGGAACAGGCTTTCCCTGCTTCATGGCTCACATAGGTGTTAGGTGATTTATCTGGCTCACACCAGCAGCCTGACTGAGTATTTCCATCAAGCTCAGACTGCAGTTTCTTTGCACCCTCTGCTTCCTGGACACTGTGTTCCAGCTTGAAAAGGGATATTGCTAACAATGGACTACATTGAAAGTATGTGACAAGTTAATAATAACCTTACTGATCTGACACGAGGGAGTCATAATTTGTATCTTGTACAAAAACACACCCTCTTTCTGGGACAGAACACGGGGCCGTTGCTTATTTCAGCACTCATCTCAATCTCTAGTGTGATCATCTTTTCTTCTTTGGGCTATCATAGAAACAGCTGAGGAGAGAGAGGGGGCGGTGAATGATCTCTCCACTTTATGCCATCATTGTCTCTGTATGCCCCTGTCTCTAAGTCCATCTGTCAAAGCTCCACTGAGGGCTGACTGCTACCTCTCCCTCTGGTCTCCTTACCTTCTCACCGTGACATTGCTGGCGATGATACTGAAGCCATCGTTCAGCCTGAAAAGGGTCTGCCCTGTACCTGTTTGAAGAAAACAATATATAGTGTAAGAAGACGGAAAGCAGTGGAACATCATCAGGTAGCTACTGATTTACAGTCAAGGGCAGGAATGAAAAATACATAAAACATGTTAAGAGACTAAGGCAAAGTAAGAAACTGTTTATCTAATACCAAAGAAGACAGTAAAGCAGAGCAGTGAAGGAGTACTTTTAGGGGAGAAAGCTTGTAATGTCAGCCCTGCTGAGATCCTTTCAGTTGTAAGTTATGTAAGTTTTGCCCTTTTCTGTTGAATGGCACTGTAAGACAGGCATTATATCATTTGTCATGACACTTTTATTCTTCTAAATGAAGAAAAAAGAGATATTGGATAAGAGATGTTTGCCATTTGGCAGACAATACGGAGGGCAACATAATATCCTATGTTACAAACAGTCATACAAGTTAAAAAAAAAAAAAGAAGAAGTAGAGAGAGTTACCATTTTATTTTCATGTGCTTTCCTTTCTTATGGTTTCCTGAGTGGTGAACTTTAAACATATTAGTTTCATCAGAAACTAATATGTTTCTGATGAAACTAATACAGTCAAAGACTACAGGTACTTTGACTGGTACTTGCAGTCAAAGTACCTGAAAATTTACAATGCAGGTAGCAGAACACTCAATACACTTCATCACCACTTCTTTTGTAGTTGAATGTTTAAAGTATAAAGTAGACAAAAAAAACAAACTTCTGAGGGAGCCACTGACCTTGGCGAGTTATACTGTTACAGTGCTGCTATTGAATAAAAAACTGCAATTTTTGCCTTGTGGCAATAACTAACATTAGTAGCGTGAACTTTCAAAGTTATTTGGCAGGTCAAAAACATTCACAAAAATATCATCAGCTCAAGTAGGAAGGGTGAATCACCCGGTGAAGTTCAATTGCTCCCTGTCTACAGTGTCCCCTTTTCAGACTGCAGTGGACTTATCAGTTATTTTTCAGCCTGAGTGTATCATTGTCAAACAGGAGCATGGGCTGAAATAGTTGTTGCTCGCCAAATTCCCTACTTAATCCAAGAAGAAATCAGACCCATAAGAGTGTGTTCCTGCCTATCGAAAACCTTGAGAAACAAGTTCTTTGCTACAATCAAGCAAAAGGAATTCGATATTTTTCTTTTCAACAGCTCACTTCTTGCATTAAAATGTATATAAACAAGTGATTTTGAGGCCCATGTCCATCGAGAGTGCCTGGGGCTAGGCTGTCACAAATCTAGAGTGTCAGTGGACAAGTTCCAACATTCAGTAGTGACCTACAGGACAAGGTGAAATAATGCTGCTGAGCTTAGCAAATGGACAAGTTCTATGACGGATGCTTCATTAAATATTGCACTAACAAAATATAAAGAAAAAAAAACCTTCTGTCTGCACTAGACAGAAAAATTCAGAGTGGCAATTCCAGGATTTTTATATAAGGAAATTCAACAAGGGACAAAGAACCTGTTGAAAAAATTTCACAGAAGTGGCACTGCACAAAAACCTGAAAATTATTTATTGAATAACAGTTTCGCATGCAAAGGTGAATATATCATTTCACTGTCGTAGGGACAATAAACAGGAACATTTTTCAGGAGCAATTCCTAAAGATGAGGTTCTAACAAGAGTACTGCTGCTTTATATGTAGAGTCATAAGAAAAAGAAAGTTTTCACAGGACTCTGCAGACTATGCAGTCCTGTGAAAAACCAATAATTCAATAGCTTCTATGTTGCTTCAGTTGATTGAGAAGAGGTTTTCTCATGGTAACCCTTCCAAGCAAGCCACACTCGTTCAGTCCTTTTATAGTTGTACTGTTGTGAAATTTAGCATTTAACATGCTAACTGAGGCCTGTAGACTCTCGGATGTAGCTATCGAGTTGTTTGCAATTCACAGGACTGCACAGAGGTCCTGAAAAAACTTTCTTTTTTATGAGGATTTCAGCACTGTTATGATTAATTCTCTTCTATTTTAACTGAGCCAGCATCCTGACATAAATAAACACACATAACACAAACACAGCAGCAACCAAGCCAGATGTAGTTTTTCTACAAAAACAAGCCTCTGATGTCTGTACTGTCAATATCTAAAAGTACAGAATGTTACAGAAGGCCTGTCGAAAAAAATACTTAATTTTTAAACATACTGTAACATGCTGTAATGGTGTTTTTAATAAAGCAATTCATTGTTTATTTATAGATTCAAGAGCAAAATTGCATCACTCTACAAGCAGGATGAAAAAGGAATATATAGTTCTTAAAATTAGTGAGTCTTTTTTTTTAATTGAGCAATATCTTGATTAGACATGTCTCAATACAAAAAATGGCTGGAATTTCAATCATTTAAGATTATATTTCTTAACTGAAAATACATGCCCTGTGCCAATATGGAATGTGGATTGATATTAATGCACTGATCATGATTAAATAAAAGTAAAAGAACAATGTCTGACACACCTTTCATTTTACATTAATGTTTGCAAAGCTGATGATACTTAATGGACATCAGCCACCATTTACACACTTGCTCCACTGTCACTGGTACCAAAGACTAATGGTGCAGGACTTCATGGATGGTAGGCATTTAACCATAACTTAACTTAAAAATGCATTTTTGTAATTAGCACAAGCTTTTAGAGCATACTATTGTAATCCTTTATTCTGCTTCAAGTCTTATCCAGTCTAGCCTGAAATCTGGTCTTTTTCTTTTATTTTTGTAATAAAACCAAGAAATAAGTGCACCAGAGAAGCGGTGTACCAAGAAAAAACTCAACATAGTGATTAAAGAAGAAAAACAATTGTTTGAACACTCACAGACAGTAAGTGCTTGTGACAGAATCTCCAATCCTCCGCAGTAGTAGAGGGCAATCTGACCAGGTTTTGACAGCTTCTCCAACAGCTCCACCACCGTTGTGGCCTTCCTCTCCCCCTTGTCAAACTCTTCCTTTGCCTTTATCTCCTGAGTCTCTTTCTCCTTTTCCAAATCAACTTGGGTCAAGTATTCTGAAAAGCAGAACAAAAGAAAACGGAGAAGGAAGGAAGAAGAGAAAGTAAGTTATTCCATAGCAGCAAGTGCAGCTGCTCTATCTGAGAAGAGTCTCCTGTGGTGCATCTGTCAACCTGGCATTACTACCACACCCACTACCTGCTATTAATATGCACTCAAATAGAAAGAGGTCACTTGCCAATGTGTAAGAAATGTATTGGTACATCACATATGACCTGATAGCCCAAATAAGAAAATAGTAAAATCAGTGTAAAACAGTGAACCTGATGCATGATATGCATTAAAGTAACAAAGTGAAGAAAGGTTAGGCTCTGTCTGGGAATAAAACAAAATAGAGCACAGTGCTAGTTCAGATAAACCAGGTCAGTCAAGCCAGCGGACCAAATCATCCCAGGTCACATCAGCTTAGGTCTCAGCCCATACCGTTATATGAATCTAATCAGCAAATCTGGTACAAGCCACACTATTTAAGTTGCTTTAGTTAGCCTAAAGTCAATGTGCTTCTGCAAGTCACGCTGCAACCCACCTCCACCCAAGCTCCTCATTTTTAAACATTTTTTTTCTGATCAAACCAGTGTCTAATCTTTTGTCACAGACAGGATAAGACATGAGGCAGTTCCAAGTGTGTGTAAAAGTAGGGGACCCAAGAAAAGACTCATACTCACTCATATTGTTAAAATCACAAGTTTTTAAACCCTTTCTACACTTTTACATACAACTCTAGTATTTTGGCTTGGTAAGAATTTTGCCTCTTTGCCATCACACTGAGAACAAAGAGCCCTGTATGTTAAGAAGACTTTGCTTATCCCTTAAATTAAACTGATTAACATTTCATGTGGATGGATATTTCATCACTTGAATGTATATTTTGTTATCTACGGTGACACAGTGGGGCAGTTTTAAGCATTGTCACCTCACAGCAAGAAGATCCTGAAGTCAAATCCACTGTCCAGCTGAGGCCTTTCTGTATAGAGTTAGCATGTTCTCCCCCTGCCTGTGTGAATTCCCTCTAGGTACTCTGGCTTCTTCCCACAGACCAGAGGCATGCATGTTACAGTAGGTTAACTGGTGATTCTAAATTGGCCATAGGTGTGAATGTAAGTGTGAATGGTTGTCTGTCTCTATGTGTTAGCCCTGTGATAGAGCGAGATAGACTCCCCGCTGTCAAAGGGTGCTACCCTGATAAGTGGAAGAAAATGAATGGATGCCTTCTTCCTCTAACTGTCATGTTTTTGAGAAGTATGGCAGCTTTATATTGTTAAGAAAACATATAAGTCATTTCACAGAATAATTAAGCAAGGTGTGAAAAAACAAAATACTGTGGAAAATTTCTAAGAAAAACATCAATGTGTGCTGCATCTTAAAACAGTTCTGGATGATACATGACCAAAGACGATGATTTTCATGAAAAGGACCTTTACCTAACCTAGTCCATGAGAAATAGTTCTTTACCTTTGACCATTTTTTCCTTCCCAGGTTGAATTTCTTCTATCTTTTCAAAACAGCCTCTTGCCTGAAAAGGAAAATGTTCTGTATCATTTGCTATATAATGTGTTCCAATTATGTACTAAAGACTGTAGATTTTAGTCTCTCAGCAGAACTGATATAGAGTTTGTAGAAAGCTACAGTGCACTTTAATGTGATTCATAAAATAAATCTTGCTTTATTGGTTATCTGTGTTAGATATAATCCTATTTTGGAATAAATAAATTGACATAATAATGAAATCAGATTTACAGACGATTACAGTGAGACCATGTTATCTTAATCAGAAACATACTTATAATTTCTTGAGAATTCTTATTAACTTTCTATGTCAGGCATACAACTGTAATGAGAGGTAATGTTACTCACCTCGTTATATTTCTTCAATCCCAGATATGCTTTACCCATATGTAGATAAGCCTTTACGCACCTCTCATTACACTGGCAGAAAGGAAATAATCATGGGATTACTTCATAAAGCTCTTCATCTACATAACGGTCGTTTAACAACTCCACCACACTAACACAGTAAGAAATAAATATTCAACCTGAACTTCAGACACACTGCACTGGAGAAAATTGCATGAACCGTTTACAGAGCATATCTCCCACCCAAAACTTGTGTCTTATACATTCTGGAGTAGAATTAAAAAAAACATAATTCTGAGCATTTTACCAAATTAAATATACTCATATGCGTTTTTCTCCAGTTTTCCAAACATCACGGTTTCTTTAGAGAGTATTTCTAAACTGCTGGTGAGCTCACTATACTTCAGTTTAACACATATGGCAGACCTTACCTTCAGGGCCCATTCACAGTCACTGATGGCCTCATTGTACTTTCCCAGTTTAATATAGGCCTACACAGATGTAAACATTAGACATGAGATTTTGAAAGGGAAAATAATGATTTTACAATTAACTGCAGATGGTAACAAAGATTATAAATATTCAAATCTCTAAAGCTCAGTTTCACAGATGCCCAAAGCACTCTGTGTCCACATAAACACACAAAAGCATCTCTCCTCTGTTTCCCCAGAGAAAAGAGGGCTGTCTGTGTTTTCATTGTAAAGCATAGATTGAAGATATTTACTTGAGCTCTGTTTGTGTACAGTGGCTGCATATCCTTGATTTCAGCCAAACCATCACTGTAATACTTTATAGCAGTTTCATAGTCTTCTTGAGCATAAGCTTCATTCCCTTTGTCCTTGAACGCTGCAGGGATGGATACAAGCAGTTACGTGTAAAAAGCTCAGCTCAGCAGAACAATGACTATAGAAAAATGCTCATTCACAACAGGTGAACCCTCTGAAGTCTGAGTCATCACAGGTGATAACCCTAATCCTGTATTTTAGCCAATTGTAAACTGCAAATACTTGGACAAACAATAAAAATACATATATTTTGATTGTTTGGGGGTTCGAGTTTGGATTAAACTTCAAAATGTTACTGATGATGACTCAGACCTCTGAGGTTTTGGTAATTAAGTCACAAACCAGTAGCCTTTTTCACTTTTGCAGCTTTCCGAACTCTCCTTTCTTCTGCATCCATCTCCATAATCTTCATGAAATTCTCTGATCAGAACAGAAATAAAAAAAAAATAATCTTAAGCATGAGTACTAGAACGGGAAAGGAGGAAATAGTCAAGATGTGTCATTTTTAATGAGCACAGTGTGAAGAGAGTTTGCACACCATTTAAATAAACAAAATTCAAACCAACACTGTCTGAGAAGCTCTGTTATTTTAAAACTTCAGTCGTATTAGAAAGTCATTATTGGTAACTACACAGATCCAGACGGTGTACACAGCGTGTGTTTATAATGCAAAGAGGGTTCACAAAAAACTAGATATTACTCTATAAATAAGAGCTGGAGAAATTTAAAATCTGTTTTGCTTTCTCAGCCCCGAGCACAAGATTATTTTTCTTACTCATCATGAATTCAGTTTATGGTGTGTTAATTTCAATATTAGAAGATTCACACACAGAGGTGTGAGTTTTTTACACATTTGCAGTTTAACTGTTAATGAGTTTTACCCCAGGGAGACTTGAAAAGAAGTGCTGGCTGAAAAGCTGTTTTAAATGGAATATCACATTCAGGTTGCTGGGTTCAGTGGGATGTCATCACAGCGCCTCTCAGTATATATAAAATACTGTACACTAGCCTAGAGATTACTCACATTTGCATATGTTTAAGCAATAAAACTCTTGATGTAATGCAATGCCTCGGTGAGCTAAACAGTTAACAAGGCTCCTTGTCTAAGAAGACACATCAGCTCAAAAAAAAAAGCGCATCACTGATTTTGAGTCATTCATATCCTCTAATGTATGGAAGTTCATGGGAGGAATAAAGCATTTATATTCTTCTTAATAATTTATCTTTGATAAATGAATGCTAGATTTTACTTCTTTTGTTGAAATATTTCATTATTGGACAAAGTATCAGTCTGCTTTCAATCACTGCAGCTGACAACCACCGAGACATTTGTTTTCATTGTGGCTCACCTGGAGTTTCACTCTGTGGAGTCTGTAAAAGAGGAAAAATGATTTAAAAAACAATAAAGCAGCAAAGAGGTCAAATCCTACTCACTGCTCACTGTACATTGTGTTCTTTTTCTTAAAGAACAAGAGAGGACAAGGTGGATAACACAACAAGAAGCTGTTTGTAGTATCTGTAGTGTTCCTGCCTGAGGGTCAGAGAGTGGAAGAGAGACAGAGAAAGACACAAGGAGTTGCAGACTAAGACACATGCTGTTGACTGCGTGCATGTCTTTACTATGGAAGGAGGGAGTGGCGGTGGGTTTGTGTTGATTGTAGTCTTGTTGATTTTGGTTCTGCAGGGCTCTGCCAGGGAAGTAATATAGGAATCAGCTTTATCCATTGCTTTTTGTTGGGCTTCAGCACCAGAAGACCTTAGATCCTCCACAAGCTGACCTGAAAAGAATTCAAAGAAATAGAGAAATCTTTTCCAAGAAGTTTTACTTTGGCATTTGAAATAGGGCTTAAAAAATTTAAATTGGGCTAAAAGTAACAATCTACAGCATGGGTCTCCAACTGCAGGCCTCGAGGGCCGGTGTCCTGCAGGTTTTAGATGTGTCCTTGATCCACCACAGCTGATTTAAATGGTTAAACGACCTCCTCAACATGTCTTGAAGTTCTCCAG
>VURO01048351.1:58415-76730 GCA_015108175.1 Pelvicachromis taeniatus
AAAGCCTTTCAGTCTTTTTGAACATCATTGTTGTTGTTTTTGTTTTAAATAACCAGATAAATCACTTAAAAGTTAAATTCAAAATAAAGCATTTGAATTTTTATTTCTAGGTTTTCTCCAAGCTGATTTGTTATGTTTTGTGCTCATTATAATGTAGCCAGTCAGATTTCACCGAAACATAATTTCTTCCATCACACATTTTTTTAAGCAAGTAAAATGTAAAAGAAAGAAAATGTGATTTATTTTTTCCTTAAAGGCGAAAAATGCAAACACTCTCGGAGAATCAGTTGTTGCTGTTGAAGCATCAAGGAAAGCCAAGGTCCTGAACATCGTCGGAACGGTCTTTGGAGCAATCTTCATCATCGTTTTCATCACAGCTGCATGCTTTTAAAAAAGAAAAGGCCGAATTTTGCCAGAGGATGAAGTGGAAAAATAATTATATGCTACACCTCCTCCACATGGATCATCAATTAGGAATATATGTCTGTAGGTCCTTGTTCACATATGTTTGCAGACTATGTTTAATCTGCTTTTTTCATGAAAATGAAAACAGAAAACGATATGAAGATTATAGGAAGAAAAATGAGTGCAAGTCACCATCAGAGTACTGCACGAGTGTGCCATTTACTAAAACAAAGGCATATTATTGTAAAAAAATATATATATTTTTTAAATTGGTCCCAGTTACATTTATGTTGACATGGGTCATGATAAAAGAAGAAAATATATAAACACATATATATAAATATATAAACATGGTGATAAAGGCTGTCTTTATCTAGAACTGCTTCTTCTAATTTGATAGTGGTAGGTTTTAGGCTTGTGCGTCTTATTTTAAACACATCTGCTTGTAAAACGCTTATGGCTTATATTGTATTATTGGGTTTATGATACTTGGCACCTCCTTTCTTTCAGCACCTGGTGGCCATATGGTGAATTTTCTTCCATGTCCGTGCCGCAGTGGACCTTATAACCTTATAACCTTGTGTAAATTAAACATTATTTTGGATGCATAAAAAATGTATCACATGTTTATTCAGTCTTGTCTTTAGCATTTTCTGTACAGCCTCAGAGAATTCTCTTCTGCCAAAATTTCTTCAAGATGAGAAAACAGGCGTTTCCCTGGGTCCTCTGAAGTTTTTCAACTTCCTCTCTGTATGATCATAAACAGACTCAAGAAGAAGGCAAGGTGGTTGTGCTTACTTGAAATATATTCTATTTTTATGTGGTGTAAATAAATACAATACTCTTGGGCATAAAACTGGGAACAATAATTTGAAACATCAAGTGAAGTTAAGAATAATGTTTTACATGTGACCCACCCTCCAGTAAATGATTATAAATGAAAACACTGAATATTAAATATTCTGTCCTAACATCTGCTTTCTTTGTGAAACCAAGCAGGGCAGCGGTATATGAGTCAGATCAAGTCTTGATTAAATGCACTCTGAGTCTTGAACACACTTTTCAAAGTGTAGTTCCAAAGCTTCCTGTCAGTATATTTATTCCCAATAACATATCAAAGCTCTTTAAAAGTCCATGCATGCATAATTAATTGACCAACAAACATGCAATGCGCCACATTTAATTATGATGGTAATACACTGTATCTTTGGATTAGTTTTTTTGCAACAATTAGTCACCGAAGCAAGTTCTTTTTTTCATTTATCCAGCTTCCTAAATGTCAGAAAGCTTGCTTCCAGTTGAAACAGACAGTTAATAATATACAAATCTATTAAATTCACTTGCAGATGTAAGGTAGAGCTGAATATTATGCAAATGAAAAAAGACATTTGTAGTATTAATGCGCCAACCTTCCTGATGCCACTCCTGCCAACATGCAGTAGAACCATGAAATGCCTAAAAGATTGTCAATTATAACTTTACATAGTTCTGAGTTACCTGATAAAAGAAGGAAGTCATGCTGAAATAGTTTGGAGGACTAGCTGCTGACTTAAGTGAAGCAGCAGGAGTCTGCTGGGGTAAAAAGATAAGAATTCAAGCCTTTCTAACATTATAATCCACCCACATAGCTCAGTCTACATTAAAGTAATGCTTTTAAAAATGCAACAAAGATAATATTGACACAATTAATTACTTAAAGCTGGGCTGTCAAACAATTCGGCCTACTGGACGTGTTTGATAATGTGAAGGAGGGAATAGATTTTTTTACTTTTAACTGTATTTTTATTATTTTTTGCAGCTTTTCCTATTGATAATGATCTCCCCAAAGCCATTCCTACTACACCAATGTAATAAAGTAATTGATAAACAATTAAATGACAGAAAAGTTCCTGTTTTCACTATCCATTGTGAAAATGTCTGTTTAACAATGTCTTCATTGTAAAATAAATAAATAATATATGACACTTTCTGTGAAGTAATATAAACTTACTTAGAGGACATTCTGGGCAATGAGCTACCCGAACTTTTTCTATAATTTTATACATTTTTTTTCTAACATCTTAAGTCTAAAGGTGACTGCAGCAGCATACTGCAACATATTCAGCTATGTTGAAGTCCTGCTACTTTTTCTCATATTGAGATAGCGCAAGGATTAAACATGCAGTTAAACTATACTAGACTGACAAAAAGGCTATTTTTACTGGTCAGGACCACTTAAGATCAAAGTGTATGGCGGTGTGATGTAAAGTAAGTTTGACTTAAAGGATATATAGCCTGTATAAAAATAACAGATAAAAACAGGCTTATAAAATAATTTAAAGCCTGAAGACAGAATGTTATATGCCAAAACTGAGAAATTTCGTTGAGCTTTGAAAGTTATGACAGCAAGAGTGGGATGGACCATGTAAGAAGTACTTAATTGTAGAAATTAAACACACTAAATACTTCTACCGAATGAAAAGATGCAGCTTAAGCCATAATTATAAAAGGACATAATTTCAGTATTAAGTTTTAAGATAATTTGCTGAGTAAAATACAGACAAAAATTACTGTAAGTTCTGAGAGGGTTCCTTTCTCCACTGTCCCATTTTGAGACAGCAGAAGAATGGGTAAGTAGGAAATTATTAGGGTTACAGTTGCTCCAAGACAATAACAATAACAGACTAAACTAAATAAATAATACAATATATCATAAAGTTTAAAAAAAAGTAAATAAGTCATAGCTCTAATATATATACAAGTAGCTCAATTATCAATTATTATTATATCAGTTGTTTCCAAGTCTAATGGCATCAGTGTCACATGTGAGCATAGTGTGATTTAGATATTATTCAAGGAAATCTTCATTAGGGAAGAAATCAAAGCCTAACCTGTTTGGTTATTCCTCTGAAACCTTGGGAATAAGCATTGTGCTACAAGCAATATGTAGAAATTAGATATGACTTGTGTTCTGCAAACATTTCTGCCATCATGTGGCAGTATAGGATTTAACATCTCATTCTGCTTGGGCTTATCGTATAGGAGCCACACCATCCATGCATACAGGCTCATTCATACAAGGTTTTTAAATGTATTTATTTATTATTTTACTAACAGCGCAGACCTGCCTTTAGATTACATCAGGGATGGCAGCCGACAATTTGGAGACACTGGTGCTGACCTGTTAGAAACTATGTGGTATAGAGCAAGACTGTTATTATATTATATTATATTATATTATATTATATTATATTATATTATATTATATTATATTATATTATATTATATTATATTATATTATATTAAGGTCAGCACACAGATGACTGTGATATGTGAAAAATTTGTAAAAAAATTTGCAGCACTTGGCTTCGTGTTAATAACATGTAATAAAATTAGGTAGGCAATTAGTGATGTTATCTTATAGGGCATGCAGTTATCCTGCTGTCACACTTGACATCATGTCCACCAGCCCAGCAGCGACATCTTCAAGTTTTGGAAATTAAGTCTCCATAAGTCTTTTATAATTTTTACAGATGCTTGATTTGGGATTTTAGTAGCATTGCTCAACCCCTGACATGTTTAACGTTTCTCAATTTTCTTTTTCATTGTTCCTCAGCGCCGCAGCAGGCCTTCCACCAGCTAACATGGAGATTTGCATCCACAAATGCAGCCCGACCTCTTACAGTCATTTATTATAGTGGTGGAGTAGGAGCAGTGTTGTCCCAGCGTTCAGGGGGCAAGCTTCACCCATGTGTATTTCTCCCATTGTCTCTCTCAGGCAGAACATAATTATGACAGGGAGAACAGGGAGTTGCTAGCTATTAAGCTGGCTTTGTAGGAATGGAGACACTGGCTCGAAGGAACGGAGCAGCCCCTGGTCATATGGACGGACCATAAAAACCTTAAGTACCTACAGACTCCCAGCAAGCCAGGTGGGCTCTGTTTTCACACAGTTCAATCTAACCATTACTTACCGTCCAGGCTCTCGGAACGTGAAACCCGATGCCCTTTTTCGCCAATTTCCTTCGCTGGGGGAAGCATCTGAAAGGAACGAAGCCATCTTACCTGCTGCTTGCATTGTCTGGGCTCTCACTTGGGAGATTGAGAGCCTAATCAGGAACGCTCAACGGGGGAACCCGACCAAGGCACGGGACCTCCTGACCATCTGTAATCAAATGGGTCCACTCAATGAAGTTTTCCTGCCACCACGTTAAGAACCACACTTGCACATTCATGCAACGCTTGTTCTGGTGATCGTCTCTGACTCAGGACGTCCAGGAGTTTGTGTCTGTTTGTCCCACCTGTACACAGAATAAGGCCAACTCTCTGCAACCTGGCCTTCTCAGCCCCTTACCTGTTCCCCGGCACGTGTGGAGAGCAACCCGAGAAGCTCTCCTCCAGACCAGGGAGCAAAACAAAAGAATGGCCGACTGTAACAGGATCACATCTCCTCCCTACGCTCCAGATCAGAAAGTTTGGTTACCTACAGCTAACGTGCCATTGCGCATGGAGTCTAAGAAGCTGGCTTCTCATTTCATTGGTCCATTCTGCACTGACACTATGAATAATCCTTTGACTGTTTGGTTGAAATTACCTGCTAACATGAAGATTCATAACATGTTCCATGTCTCCAAGCTGAAACCTGTCCAGTCCAGTCTGCACCCTTGACAATAAGATAAGAAAAGATAAGACAGTCTGTATTAATCCTCCAGTTGGGAAATTCACAATTATTATGTATTATGTATATAGTATAAAGATGTCACAACCACCATAATCTTTTACACATAAATGAAAAAAGTTTAATTGCTCTGACTGAAAACGCCAATCCGATGCAAGGCAAGTGAGCACTCTGGTTAAAAGTGAAGCATGTGTACAACCACAATGAGAAAGGCAATGTGGGTGGGGAAATGCATTCAGGCATGAAAGTGATCAAGAAAAACTGTGACACTTGAGTGAACTCGTGGTTAGACGATCTACTCTGCTTGGCTGCAAAGAAAACACATTGATGCAAACTTGTCAGAGCCACCGGTTTATTGAAGTTCAAGTTTAAGAAGTTGTTTAAAAATGTTTCAAATCTTAAAACATTGGTGAAAGGATTTTATTCACTGGGCACAACTGAAGTGATTTACTGACTTTGCATGTGATAAGTGGTAAGAGTGACTTTCTCGATGTGAGAGCAACTGGTTATGGCAGATGGCTTTCCTCATTCTGCCAGGGGTTTCTTGCTTTTAAAAGAGTTTTTCCTTCTCACTGTTGTCAAGTGCTTTCTCACAGCGGACCAGGTGACTTGGGGGATTTCTTTGTATTACTGTAAGGTCCATCTTACAGTATAAAGCACATTGAGCTGACTGTTGTTGTGATTTGGAGCTAGAAAGTAAAATTAAATTGAACTGAATTCAAATTTAATCATATTTGTGACAGAAAGACCCAAATGCAGAATTTTCAATCCTAAATTAAAAATGTTCAAATAAAAAAAACACGGGCCGGCCGAATAATTTTTTGAATAAACGCCGGGGCTACTATTGGAAGATATACGGTATTCGGTTCCACTGTAATTGTTCCAGCACTAGAGTTTCTCTTGCTTCTTTGTGATTTAATAGATTTTTATATACCATATGTTGATGTAAAACACATTGAAACCCTGTTTTTAATATCTCAAATCAGGTTGTCATATCTTAAAAAATAAATAAATAAACAAATAAATAAAAATAATAAAATAACATACAATTAATCTATATATGAGTCCAAGGGTCAATCTGATGAACTGGTCAAATATGTGCATATAGTTGTAAATATAATTGTTTTTCTTATTTACCTCATTTTGGGAAATCTTTTAAAATGCGTTAAGCTGTGTCCCCAAATAGGTCAGTTCTATATAGGTCAGTTACTTAAACCACACCCCGACAAGATAAAAAGATGTGAGTCAACCCCCCCACCAGCCACTCGATCTAGACGCTTGCCAATAATTCAAAATTCTCATCTACTACAAGTTGACAAAGAGACCCAATGGAAGTTGGCCAGACTCGTGTTCCTCCTCGAACCTATCTTGGATGGTCTTACTTTAGTGCTCTTTGCTGCTGTCTGCCTCTTGGGGCTGTTGCCATTAGATACTCTAAGAAGGTAGGTAACATTTGCTGAACTTCAGCTTTTGATTGTCTCATTAATTCTCTTTATTCTGATGCAGTTTAGGTTGATTTGATAATCAGAATATCTAAACAGATACACTGTATGTTTCACTTCATGTCCTACAAGTGAAAACATTTAATTGCTTATTGGCAAACATTTCACTGATGATTTTCACGCACTTGTCTTCTCGCAAATTTAAGATCATGTCAAATGAAACTGAGCTTTGACTATTAAAAACTTTAAAGGTGAAAGCTGCAAACGAACGTGGAGAAACAGCACTAGCTGAGGATGCATCCCAAACTGCCAAGGCCTTGAACATCGCTTCAGTCATCCTTGGAAGCATTTTCATCACCATCTTTATTGTTTACAAAGTCTATGAAATGAAGGACATAAACAAAGGGAAGTGAAGGTCCCTACATTGGCAAGAAGACACGCTGGAATTCCTGCAAGATATTACTGTCTGCTTTCTCTCTTCAGCATCCACCACTAAATACAAAGTAATGTCTTTATATGCTTATTCACCTCTGTGTATTGCTTTAATTGGTTGTCAATGCAAATAAAAGATTGCCTTGACCTCAACATGGTACATGCCAAAAATATGTATGAGTTGTTAAATGAAACATGTCTCTGGATTTATGTATTCTGTGTTGTGAGTTATATAAAACTAATTCAATGATTTTTGTAATAAGTGATTTGAACCTATGACAGTTATGATATGTTATGATATGTTATGTTTAGTTTAGTTTAGTTTAGTTTAGTTTAGTTTAGTTTAGTTTAGTTTAGTTTAGTTTAGTTTAGTGTATTAAGATCTGCATTAAATGCAGCAGCGCAGCAGCTACTCTTTCTGGGGTGGCACATCTTTTCATTTTGACAACGTATTGTAAGAAAGACTCAGATATACAATATAACATTCAGACAAGACAAACATGTACACAAAACAAAACAGCTCTGTACAACACAAATAAGGTCTCCTATCGGGGTAAAGATTGACAGCCTCACATTTGCACAACATTATGTTCATAATTCATTACACTACATTGATAAAAACATTTACTACCCTAACCTTGGAATAAAAAAAACCTCACCATCACCTTCTATCTTTGCCAAGAAAAGGAGAAAACCTTTCATCATGATGATGTGCTTCACTGATCTCTACTAAACCAAATGAGAAATGATTGTAGCCACTCCACCACACCCTGCAGGAGCAGCAGATACTGAATCAACAAAATCGATTTACCAATTTGCTTCAGTTAATCCACAGAGGATCAATAAATGTTGTCGAGATTTCTTTAAGATGCTGCTGCAAAAACCATTTTTCTATGACTTAATAATAAAATTGCTCTCTTAAACCATCTTTGAAAATAACAATAGATTGATTTTCTCTAAAATACAAGTTTTTCTTTCTGCGCATAGCATAGCAAAACACAACTACCAAAATATACCTTCTCACCTGAACTTTCATTTTGTGTATGAAAAGTGATTGACAAAGACAAACAAAGACATCCTCACCAAGTCGTTGCTTAATATAAACCCTCCTCTCCTTCAGAAGAGAGCAACAGGGTGCAAGGTACACATCACAATAAGGTGATAGTGGTTTTTGTTACACAGAGACCAAGATAGTGGGAAGTGGTACACTCATAAAGAAACAACAACGGTGAGAAAGATTGTGTGCATGTGTTTATCTGGAAAGTGTTGTGGGTATTGCATGCACTGTCCAAAGACTGTATATGTAATTTCAACACCTAAGTGAGCCAGTGGTTAGACAATCTCCTCTGCCTGCCAGTGTTAAAAACACAATGCTGCAAACTTGTCAGATCCACTGCTTTTTACTTATTTATAGATAAGCTATTAATGTTATTATAACCAAAGGAAGGGATGAAAAATGAGAAGCACAAAAATTAAAACGGTGTGGGAAACTGGTGCCTTTTTGTCTGAAGCTTCAGGATTATTTACTTAGGTCTTGGCCGAGCAGCATGACCTCTTCATCTGACCCTCCCACGCTTTCCTGCTCAGTGTGTCAAATGTTTAGCTACTCCTCTGCCTTTACTCTGTCAGTTGAAGATCTGGCTCTGCAACTTTGAAAATCCTGAAAGACACGCTTCTGTAGTTGGCGCGAAGGCAGCTTAGCCACTGTTAGCTATTACCCAGCAAATAGGAAACATAGCCCTGAACAGCAGCTCCCAGTACACCGCTCTACACATTTCAAAAATAATAAGGGACACACACACCAAGGAAAGAAACTCTGGCTATTGGTGAGAAGTTAGAGACACCTGCAATCAGTGTGGGCTGTTATCCAGGGGCCATGGTAGGGGACACTGAATGAACCCTGAAAGTGCTGGCCAACGATAATGTAGACTTAGTAAAATAATAATTTGTGTCGGCATCAATCCATGATAAAGCCACAAATTCATGTCGGTGCGTAACTTTGCACAACACTGTCAGACTCTGTACTTTATTCTGGTCCTCTGCACAATAGCACTAGGAGTGATGTGTTTTCCTTAAATTATTGACACTCACTTTGGGTGTAGCAGCTCTCATTTCTAGAAATCTCCTTCCACAAAGAATGATTATCTTGTCAATAGTGTTACATCTTCACTTCATTCGGCCCTGGATGCTGTGGCTCAAGAAAGCCTCAAACCAGAAGTGCTTGGCTCCCTGGTGTAACCCTCAAATGCCTCCCTTAAAGCAAACAGCAAACCCTATAAGCTGAAGAGGAAATTATCCATCCATCCATCCATCTTCCTCCGCTTATCCGGGGCCGGGTCGCAGGGGCAGCAGAGGAAATTACATTTCACAAAATTGTGAAAGGACAAAAAGCCGGGACAAAAAGTGTCCTGGCAGCTCTTGAGCTTGAGAGCCATCTGCAGGTTCTGTTTGCTGAGAGCATTCTTAGTTTGACACACGTTACCCACTGCAGGCTAGCATGCCTGCTGCAGTCCTACGATGATGCCTTCTCAACTGGCCCAAACAACCTTGGTTGCACCAGCATTTTCCAGCATGAAATATTGACCACGCGAGGCCACCAGTTAAGCATCTGCCACGCAGGATGGCGAGGGACAAACAGACAGTGGCTGACCAGGAAGTACAGCAAAGTCTGGCAGCTGGGCTAGCTCAGCCTAACAATAGCGGCTGGGCTGCAACAATTGCGAAGGCAAAAAAGAAGGATCAGAGTCCCAGACTGTGTGTAGATTATATGCCACCAAATGAGTGAACTATTAAAGATGCTTATCCCTTGCCATCCTTCCAAGACACACTGGACATGTTGTCCACTGCCAAGTACTTCAGTACACTACACTAGACCTAACTTCAGGATACTGGCAAGTAGAGATTATCCTCAAAGCCCAAAAAGCAGCTGCATGTTGTACCCGCAAAGAGATTAGTTGAGTGGAATATGATCCCTTTTGGACTGTGCTATGCACTGGCCACGTTTGAAAGACTTATGTAGTCCATCCTATGATTAAAAAACCTTCTCTTGATCCCACAATTCTTGTAACTTACAGGCCTATCTCCAAACTACCTTTTCTTTCTAATATCCTTCTTACTAAAGCACTGAATCATCAATTGGCTGTGAACTATGTAAGGATTTAAAACGAGATTTGAAAGCCTCTAAAACCAAAATGTTTTAGAGGCCTTCCAGTCTGGTTTTTAAATGTTACATAGCATTGAATCATTTGGAGCAGTGTGTGGCCATTAAGGGCATTTTTTAACAGGGCATTTTATGTGCCTTTATTCTTTAGAGGGACATAGATCTGACAGTCATCAGCATAAAGTGAAATGCAATGCAGTGCTTTCTCTGTAGCAGCTCCCAAACTTTGGGATCTGCCTCTAGAGATAGATCAAGACAGGCTTCTTCTCTGCTTGTTTTTAAATCACTTCTGAAAACCCATTTCTTCACTTCTCCCCTTCTCTCCATCTCTGTATTCTTCATCTCTTTATTCTACAAAATTGGATTGGATGCTTTGGATTGGAGTCCTCGTTGGGTTACAGTGGGAGACGTGCCTGTTGTATCTTGATGACACCATTGTCATGGGTCAGGATAGCACCCATATGCTGGAGTGGATTGAGCAGGTGTTCATTAGTGTCATGAACCAAAGTTCTCACAAATACAGGACCCAGAAGCAGACTCAATACAAATTAACAGCGAACTATATACAGAGTTTATTTCTCTTTTTTACGAGGAAAACAATAGCACACTTTGAAAGTGAAAGTACAACTCAGGCCAGAGGAAACGGGCACTAATATGAAGGTGAGTGCCGAGAGAAGCCATGATCAGGATCGTGGGAAATGTCTGAGCCAGGCTGTAGAGCTCTGCCACAATGGAGCAGAATTAAACACGGGGAAAAACAAAGATGTGTACAGATCTCAGGTGAGCCTAGGTTACCACTAAAAGTGACTGAACGGACAGGCGCGGAGCAGCAGACCATGCTTCTCCTGTGATTGCCTGTGGATGGAATTCTGGTGTGAATTATGCCCATTTTAACTGGACTCCTGAGTGCCAGGAAGCATTTGAGGAATTTAAAAAAAATGGCTTACAGTGACTGAACCTCCTAGACCAGGGTGAGTTGTTCCTCAAGTTCCTCCGTTGACTGAGGGATCAGAGCAATCCTCTCCCAGGTACAAAGGGATGAAGATGTGTGAATAATTGGGAATGAAAAGACACGCACCACCCCGTTTCGCCCACAGTCTGATGGCCATGTGGAACATTTTAATGCTATTCTTTAGAATGCATTAGCTACCACTGCACAGCACTGCCACTGGAACTGGGATATAATGATCCCATATGCTGTCATGACTTATCAGGGCAACCAGACTCAACTCAATAGGACTGACTCCTAATATGATGCTCTTCCAGCAAAAGACCGCTGACTCAATCAACCTAGTCACGGGTCTGCCACCTGATATCCACTTCAGCAGTCAACTGAGTGTATGTGGTGCAACTCAAAGAAAGAGTGGAGCTTCCTCACCAACTGGCACAGGAGGCTCTTCCTAAGTGACCATACACACAACTCAGACCACACAATGTTCTTGTTATTGGGTTCTTTTTCTCTATTGCACTTGCACAGTGTTTTTGATTTGGCACCAATGTTCTGTTCAACTCCATCAGCTCCCAGCGTCACTAAAAAGAGAGAGACCTTATTACACAAATAAGCTGCCCCATCAGCCTTCCTGACACTGCCCCTCGAGTCTGCTGCACTGCATCACCCTTCCCCTGCAGTGGTGCCAAAGAAAACATCAGGCCTTGACCCTCTCTTGAGTTTTACACCCTGTCGCAGACTGCAGCGGATGAGGTAGGCACCAGACAGGTTTGTCATTACAGGGCCAGTCATTAGGGCTAGTATGCCCAAACTGAGTGAGGGTGTAGGCAGCTTGTATTTAGTTCTTTTATGCCTCTAAGTTTATTCGTATTTCAGGTTCATGGTTTGTCGCTGGCTCATCCCAGTCTCCCCTATGACAGTCTGTGTATGTTTCTTCAGTCATGTCTTTGTCTCCCTCAGTGTTTTGTCTCCCTTTTTGGTCCCTATGCTCCTATCCTTGTTTCATTTCAGGTCTCCCCTGTCTGTCATATCTCTTTCCCCCTCTCCATCCCCTCAGTCTGTTTGTCCTCATGTCGCCCCCCCTCCAAATACGCACGCACGCACGCACGCACACACACACACACACACACACACACACACACACATCACTGTGGCTTAGTCTGCATCTCAATGTGCTTTGTGTTTTATTTTGACAATCTCTCGCCCTGTGTTCAGTGTGTTTACTTTTGCTTCATGTGTCATTTTGGTTATTCATGCCAGCTGTGTTCTCTGTGTGTTTCCACTTCCGTCACCACCCCTCTGTGTCTATATTGTGTGAGTTTCCCTTTGTTCATCCTAAGATCCTCTGTTCATTATGTGTCACATTTAAGGTATTCATGTCCAAGTTCATGTTCTGGTTTCATGATCCGTGTTCTCAGTGTTTCCCCGGTTTAGATTATTGTTACCGTCATCTTCGTTTCCTTCTGCCTTATATTTATATTGCTTGCTCAGCCTAAAATAAATAGCTTGTCTTTTGTTAAATCCATTCTCGCCTTCATTTGACAGCATTCAGGTCCAGACCACTCACCATCCAACTGTCCGTGACATGTAGAGGGCCTGTGTACTGCTGGGCCTGCTTATTTTGCTGTTACTTTTGGTGATTAGCATCTAATCTAGATGTGCATGGGCTGCAAATTATTGGTTTAGCTGTGTGTTTATACTAGTACAGTGAAGATGGACAGGGGAGTGAATGGTGTAAAAAAGGAGCAAGAGCTGAGCTGCACCGCCTCAAAGTTGTAGCTCATGTTAACTAATGTGGGTCTCACCTACCTCTGGTTACCCCACAGGATGAATATGATTACCATGATTCAATTTTCCGTTTGTTTGAGTTTTTCTTTAATAAATATACTAGCAGGCTACCCGGCGTTGCTTGGGAAGGAGAGTACCCAAAGAAGGGGAATTCACAGTAACGTAGCAGGATTTGTAGGAAAAAGAACAAAGCAGGTATGTCAAATACCTGCTTGCAAATGCAGTGACGGTCATCCAAAAACACAGAAAACTGTAAAAAAGCACAATAAAAAACTCTAGCTGGAACGCGCAACTATAACCGTAACGCAAAAGTGATGAGGGACGGCTTACAGCACTTCTTTATAGACGACGTTGGCAGTTTTTCCTGTGGGGGTGTATATGTGCAGATGGTTTGATGATCCCACTGTGGAGCAGGCATCATAGAGCTGGCCATGGGCAAAACAGTCTTCTTCCAAGTGAATGCTCGTCGTTTTGAAAGTTTGTCCCTAATTTATAGACTAATTTATAGACATTGCAAAAGTAAGTTGCACAGGAAACTGCAGGCATTTGAAGTGAAAAAGCAACTATGTTGTAATTAATGGGATTCGTGGAATGAATGTGTTTTGGGTTTTCCCATCAAAGGAAAATATTTGACGTGCGGCGTCTTTGGGCAGCGTGGGCTACAGCATCAGCTTCACGCCCGTCGTCAAGCTGGTGAGAAGTTTCGTGAAGCTGTAGTGTTGTCTGTCGAAGGGCTTGGGCGTGAAGCCTTTCGCGACGCTGTCCATCAGGTTCTCGTTGCCTTTGGGCGGCGTGTCTAGCAGCATCAGACTGACGTCTGGTTCCATGTTCTTCTTCATTTTCAGACACTCTTCTGGGTTTCACTCATCGGGCGTCCAAAGATGTTTGATATGAGAGGCGCTTTTTGGGGGGCATTTGACCTGTGAACGGTGAAGTTGCGAGAAAAGGGAGTATCGGAACTGGAAGTCACTGTAGGTACCGCAGAAATGCTCGGCCTTCACTTCACACACAGCACAAAGATTCAAACATGGCAGAGCGAGTGCGGATCGGAAGGTGGGAGAGTAAGCAGAGGGCGGGGCATGGGTGCTAGATGGCGCTGAGAGGGTTCGGTAATGAGAAAATGACGCGTCGGACGTAGCACACAGTAGCACTACGGGCTTCAAGAGCATGAGATGCACTTATGTACCAACTTTGGCCACAAACGCATAGCGAACAGACAAACAGACATCCTCTTTTATAAATACAGATGTGAGGCATGGGATAGGGGCATATACGTGCACGGAATGTAGAGTAGACCTTGTGTAATATATTCTTTTGCAAGTGTTAAAGGGGTTACAATTTGCATATGACAATGCCATCTAGGGGATATTACCCCCAGAAAAAATAGAGAGTCTTTTCAAAACCAACCAGAAAAGATTACACAGGTTCAAGAATACACAACTTAGACAGATTGGCGCAGATATTAATATATCTTTATTAATTGCATTTGTTAAAACAAAAAACAACAACCAAAAACAAAACCCAGTAAAAGTCACAAACAATCTAATAGAACACTTGACACTTAACAGTCTCATTGCTCACAGTCAAACTACAAAATATACTCCCAAAATATAATAGTAAATCACACACACACATTTAAAACAAACAATAAAAGGTACACAAGCCTAGTAATTTGTACCCCACAGGTGAACTGTCCCGTGTGCCCATTATAGTTGGTATGATATTTGATCCTAGCACATACCAGAAAGGAATGCCGTATACATAGCACTCTCTGTGGTGACTGGAGCAAATCAAACGTGCAGGTACAAATATTACTGTAAACAAACACCAGCAAAACGCACAGGTAAGATCATTCAAGCCCAGCTACGTGGGCAAGACAAATACAAACAGTGTCACAAAACAAAACCATAGACAGGACAAGACAGCAGTTCCCTAAAGGAGGGGCCTAGAACAACAGCCGCTGAAGGCATTTCCTTCAACTTGACTGGGCCTAAAAAATCAACACCAACTGTTGAACAGAGGCTATAGCGAGCAGCAATCACATCCTGGAAATAACAATAGATTTAGCATGTAGTTTTTTTCTAATTTGGAGTCATTAAGTGAATGGGCGAAATAAAGCCTGTGTGGGCAGACGCCACCCTGCAATTAAAGCGCAAGTGTGTTTTCACTCAACACAAGCGGACTAGCAGCAGGCTAGCAGAGAAAGAGAGAGAGAGAGAGAGAGAGAGAGAGAGAGAGAGAGAGAGAGAGAGAGAGAGAGAGAGAGAGAGAGAGAGAGAGAGAGAGAGCTGGATTTGGAGTGTAGCCCATCTGGCTACACAAGGTATGGACAGTTGTCTATCTCAAGACATGATGGACTGTGGGGAAGTGGGGGAATGGCTGTTAATGGGAATGCGTTCATAGAATTGCCTATGTTTCCTAGTGCACATGGAAATTAACCAATCAGGGAGATCTTTTACAGCTAATTCACCTTTCAGTCCCTAATTTAAACTGTGAAAAAGGACATACAGAATGAATTCTCCTACAAACCATTCTCCTCTGCCAAACTCAAAAAATCAATAGAAAACCACGTTTTGCTTCCCGTACCTGAGAATAAACAATCTATGAGCTGCACCGTCAGGCTTAGAGCTCCTGTTACTCGGAATTTTGTTTAAAGCTCCTGAAAACAGATCTGGGTGTGACTTCAAAACCACTTGCCCCTCCCCCCACGTCAGAGCATGTTCCCTCAGCAGTTCCATCACGACAGCACTCTTTGAACAATCCAGGGAGAAACTCAGGCCGAGTCCCTCTTCTGACCAAAAACCAAACCAATCCACACACACACACAAGATAGACAGAGGAGATGTACAGCACTTAGGAGAGAGAGACAAATAGAAAGTGGTGAATCAACCAGGAGGACAGAGGGACCACGAAAGACAAGGAGTTTTCTTCCTGTTAAAAAGGAGTTTTTCCTTGCCTGTTGCCAAGGGGGTCATCTGATTGTTGAGGTATTAATATACGATTTTTACCTCAAAGCACAGTGCGCTTTGAGGTGACTGCTGACTATACAGCCAGGCACTATGAAAGAGTAAAGCTTACAAGTTTTGAGGAATACCCTTTAATAAATTTGATTCATCAAGGGCTTAGTGTGATAGGTCATATGTGTGCATATTAAATGTGGAAAAAAAGCATATTTTGGGCTGTCTTCACTGTGATATGTTCATATCACAATGATGACGATAATACAGTTCATTCGTCAGCCCTAAATATTCACTCAAACCACACCCTCCACCTACCCTGATAAAATTATGTGAGTCACAACCCCCACCAGCCACTTAATCCAGACATTTGCCAGTGAAATATAATTCTCATCGACGTGAAGCTGACAAAGGGATACAATGGAAGTACACCAAACTCGTCCTCTTCCTCCATCCTATCTTGGATGGTCCATCTTTAATACTTTTTGCTGTTGTCTGCCTCTCGGGATTGCCGCTATTATCTATTCTAACAAGGTAGGTAATATATACTGAACACTAAACTTTTTTTATTTGTACTCCTGCACTATGATGCGCAGCATTCAAAATCATTTTTAGTATTCTGCAGCATAATCTATTTTATTTAAAATAAGATATGTTTAAATTGACAGTGAAGGGAAAAATCATTTAAATTTTCTAAAAATAAAAGAAATTACTGGGGCATTGATAGAAAAATAAATAAAGAATCTGGTTTGCTGGGATTAAACAACTGTTATTTCGAACGTGTCCCAAAAGTAAAACTAAATTGCGTGGCAGCAGAAATGTCCCTTAAATATTTACTTGAAGTGAACTCTTTCCCAGAAAACTGAAATTTAATTTAATCTTATTTTGATTGCTGTCTTTTTAAAGGTAGAGTCGGCAAATGGATGTGGAGACATCCATAGAGCTCAAGATGCATCACAGACAGCCAAGACGCTGAACATCATCGGACTCGTCTGTGGAATCATTGTAATCATCATTTATGCTTCCATCAAATTAACTGAACAACAGTGAAGGTTCTAGCATTTCCCAGATGGCGCACTGCAAACCCACCAAATATGGACTCATGTCTTTATCTGTGGCATTTAGGTTACCCATAAAAAGCAGAACAATTCTGTGCTTTCATGCCAAAAATATGACAGAATTGTCAAATGAGAAACCCCAATCAAGTTTTGATTTTCATTTGTTATTTTTTTTATAAACTTGATTTTTTTTTTTGTTGTTGTTGCTTGTATTGCTTAATTTGCTTAGATTCTTTTCAAGTAATCTCTTAAAGAAAGCTCAGAAGGAAAAAACAAATATTTAACTCGTGAAAATTTGGCGACATAAAACACAATATGAACTTTTTATTGTTTTGTTGTTAATACTGTTATTGTTAGTCTCATTGCTGTTACCCGTACAATTTTATTTTGAAGATTTATTTTTCTGTCCGTACAACTCCTTCAGCCTGCATTATAATAAATGTTAAATTTGTCAGACACATAGTAAATTTATTGTATTTGTTTCTTAAATAGATTTGAGAATTTCCTATATATTTAAAATTATCATGAAAACGTAAAACACATGCAGTATGTTCAACCAGGCTGGTCTTCAGCTTTTTCTGTGGCTTCAGAACTCTTTTCTCTCAAAAGTTCTTCAAGATGAGAGAATAAAGATGTTTCTCTGTGCTTCTTCTGAACTTTCTCAACTTCCTGTTTGTATAAATCAAAATCAGACGCAAAAAACAGGCAAGGTTACTCACTCACAGATAGACTATATACTTACATCTTCAGAAAGCAATCCTCTGCTTGGTTTGTGAAGTCTCTGAACCAGTGAGGCATCATGAGATCCACACCAAGTCTCATTCATGTTCCTCGTTGAAGCATCTTGGTTCTGAAACCAAACACACAAATCTTCTTCCTGTTCAGATGAAGAGGCACCCAGTCTAGCCTGAAAGAGCTCACCCAGACATTCCTGGAGTACCTGTGACATTAAGGTCATTTAATTCATTAATTCATTAATTACAACAAACACTGTCATAGAGCAAAAGTCATCCAACCTACAGTCAAACAATAGGAAATTTAAGGTTTGGCTCTAAAGCCAAATCAAAGCTCATTAAAGGCCTTTCTTATATCAAGAAGAAAAAAAAAATTTAATTCATGTACACTTAGTGTGTCTGCACCTTGAAAAAAAGTCTCTGGAAGGCAGAATTGGAGTCAGAGCTCATGTCTTTAATCTTGATATGGGACAGACAATGGAGTAGCAGGAGAGAAAAGCCTCCAACTGAATGCAGCCTCTGGCGACGGACAAAGAGAGTTTCTGCAGCTTCCTGTCAACACACATCAGAGATTTACACTCTAATCTATATTTCACTAGAATGAATGTGTATATATATATATATATATATATATATATATATATATATATATATATATATATATATATATAGTTATAAATATATATAACTGACACAATGATCCCTACATGCCGTTAGTCTGACCACTTTTCCA
>VURO01048352.1:2532-29087 GCA_015108175.1 Pelvicachromis taeniatus
CCACTTCCTAAGTAAAGAATTTCAAATATTACTTAGTTATCAACTTAATATTAGCTGAGAATGTTGAATAGCTGATGACTTTTTTTTTTTTTTTTTTTTTTTTTTAAAAAAAAAAAATAAAAAAAATAAAATTTTTTAAAAAAAAAAAGGGGGGTAAAAAAAATTTTTTTTTTGGTTTTTTTTTTTTTTTTTTTTTTTTTTTTTTTTAGCTTTTATCAACTTTTCTTTTCAGATTTAATTTTTATTTATTAATTAATAATCTCTCTGGTCTCTTTGGCTGCACAATCCTCAGGCTGCCTGCTCAGCTTTAAACATGGTATTGAAAAAAATAAATCCAACTGAAAGGCTCCTTTTATCTCTAAACTATTAGAAAGGTTGTTGGATCACAACTCAGGAAAGTTTTGTAGAAACATAATTTTCTTGATAAATTTCAGTGAGATACATTAAACTTAAACAGTCTTCCTTAAAGTGTCGAACGACCTAATGTTGGCTACAGATAACCGTGACTGCTCAGTTCTTGTTATACTGGACCCCAGCTCAGCCTCTAATACCGTCAACCATCAGATTGTAATTCACAGGATTTCCGGGCCAGTTCTGGATGGGATTACTTTGTACCTTTCCGAGCTATTTTTTGGCCGATCATTCTGATCTATCATGTGGTGTTCCACAAGGCTCTGGGTAAACTCCTCTTTTTTTTCATTATATATTCTCCCATCAGGTCATCATTTGCATGCTGAGGACATTCAACCGTACCTTTCTTTTAAAGCCTAATGAACTGAATAAGTTACTTATTCTAAATGCAATCAACGATTGGATAGCAAATAACGTTTTGCAGCTCAAAGCAGACAAAGACAGCATCACTGCCCAAGTCAGACTGAGATTAGAGTCTTTTTCTTCCACCGTAGATGCTAATGTGCACAACCTTGGGGTTATTTTTGACCATTTTTATGAGATTTGATTCTCACATCAAAATGTTAACCCACTGTTGTTTTTGTTTCATCTAACAAATACTGCTAAACACAAAATATGAATTGGAGATGCTTCTCCATGCTTTCATCTCTTCAAATGTTTGATTATTGTTTCAAACTCTTTTCATCAAAGTATCTATTAATCACTTCCAATCTGTCCAAAATGCTACTGCAAGGCTTTTAGCTCTCATAAATCGTCACACGTTACCACATAAAGCTTTTTCACTGGATAACTGTCAAGCTTAGATTTCATTTAAAAAATTTGTTTTTCACTTTTATTGCCTTCTTGGGTTGGGGCACCTACATTATTGAATCACTCCACCCCAGTACTACAAGTCGAACTCTTAGCTCCTCAGATGGGGGCCTTATGATGCATACCTGTTTTAAGCTGTGCATTAACAAATAACCACAAAGCTCAGCTTTATAAAGAAGAGTGCATCAAAATTCCTTCACAACCATGTGAGAGAAAGTCATACAAATTTTGTACAATGATGTGTAAAACCTTTGAATTAACAGAGAGCACATTCTTTTTATTTTTTTATACCATGACTGTCGCCAACATGTGAAACAAAAAAGTGTTTTATATTCTTACATAGTTTTTTTTAATTTATGATTACTGTTGATGGACAATAATGTTTTACATTATTGGAATGCCATATCAAATGCAAACGTCCACAGTTTTTCCAAAAATTGCAGATAAACCTATATGGCATGGAACCACTGAGTTAGAAGAAAGAAAGATTAAACCTAAAACAGATTACTTACTTTTTAAAGAAGAAAAATGAAATTACTTAGATTAAGGTTATAGGGGCAATCTTGTTTTATTTTCACTCTTAAGTCCTCATGTACTACTCAGCGGCATGCAGTGTACAAATTAGATGGCATATTGATCATTTACTTTCAAGGTAAACTAAAGCTGTTGCACTGACCCGGGCAGTTGGCAGTCATTTATTAACACAGTGTCACGAAGCCCTTTAGGTCCCTTTAATTCAGGATGGATTTCCAAAAGGATGACTATAATGGGTTCAGAAATGGCCTGAGACACACATAAAGAAGAAGAAATGTGTAATTTCTCTTTGTGCTATGCTGAGCCAGATAAATGGCTTCCTCGTGTTAGTCTCATCCTTATTATTATGCTACAAGGGAAGTTTCACCACTACAAATCAATAACACATTAAAGTTGTGAACCAATAAAGGACATACAAGTGGACTGAACAAATCTTGCAACACGTTTTTTTGAGGTAATCATCCATGATTAACCTCTAATTTCACGGATGGCTTAAACTGCCAGGGATTTGTGTTTGAGATGAGCACTGTGTGGTGTCATTTGCATGACTAAGCTCCTCTCAATCATGCAAATGACACCAACCAGACAATTTGAACTCAAACCAAGTTAAGTTAGAAATGAATATAAGAGTTTGTTCAAAGCACGATTCAATAATGAAAGTATGTCCATTATTAAAATGTTAGCCAAAGGTAAAGTTGCTCGCTAAATGAAGTTCATCGGCGGATGTGATTTGGAAGAAATTTTTGCCAATTACTCAGTTGGGTTGTCAGTAAATACGAAAGACCTTGAGGTGTGCTTTTCAGTGTTAAACACTAGTTTGTTTGAATCCAAAACTTTTAGGCTTTTGCGTTATAGCTGCACTGGTGGATTTGCTGGAATTGAAGTAGCAAATAAATAAACTTACTCTAACATAGCACAAGGGCAGGGTCTACACAAAAAGCAGGCTACATCTTTGACTGTCAGACTGGGGATGTGTCAGCTGTGATAGCACTACTTTCCATTTATCTGAAGGCATCTGAACATCTCAGCTTCATGTCTGGATGAATATTCTGTTATGTTTCACAGCAGTGACAGCAGAATTCCTTGGTCATACCTAGTAATATGTTCATATCACCTTCAGCGCTGCACAAATCTGAAGTCATGTTGTCACATTGTTGCAGCTATGCCTGAGTCTCCCTTGGATCTTGAATTGCTCAGTTTGGAGAACTAAACAATAATGAACTGAGGGAGGAAAATGTAATTTCTGAGTTTATTGTACACCAATAACATGAGAAACTAGCACAATCTATGCCTTAACTGTGACTGAAAGTGAGAGAGTTGCGTGGCAAGATAGCAATGTACTGTGCTAAATATCACATGTTAATTATGTTAATTCTCTAACTGTTTAATGTAATATGGATCAAATCATATGCCGGAAGTTACATCCTGTTAAAAGGGACTTTTTTATTCCCACTGTTGCTAAGTGCTTTTTCTTAATAGAAATATAAGAACATGGTCAATGGAGAGTAAAAAGAACTCAATGAGCAATTTGCTACTGCAGCTGTACGGAAGAGAATCTCAGGATTGTGAATGACAAAATTGACCAACAACTCAAGTGACAGCTTTAATGAACATGACACCCCAACGCAACCCAGGGTTTATAAGATAAGGACATTGATGAAAAGAGAGCTCAGTAGTTTTGAGATATTTTGATTATTAGTGTATTGTCTTGATGCATGCTCAATCATCCAGGTAAGGAAATCCCCAAAAAGTTGATTCTATTCATCTGGACGTAGTGTTTTCAGTGGGAGAAAGGAGTGTCAGAAATGAGTTCAGTCAGACTGAAGAAGTCACTTGGATGAGTGTCAAAACGTTTCTTCCACTGCAAACGCTACATCTAGATGAAAAGTATCAATTTTCTGGGTAGTGTGAGTAGTGTGCGCTGCATACTGCGTCAAAAACATGTTTTCACAAAGGCAGGTAAAATTTTTACCATTTGAAACTTTGCCATCATTGTTCAGGGAGCAGTTGACTGTTTACCTTTACAATACAATTCAAACAGAGCGCAAGATACTTTCTTTCCTGCATGCTCAACAACAAAAACGAAGAGATACAGTGACATCATGGATGCAATAGCTAACTTTATTTTAAAAGACATGATGCCAGTATACACAGTTGAAAACGTTGGATATAAGTGGCTGATTAAACTAACTGACTAGCATTAAAATGGAACAAATGATTTGTGGTTCTTCTGGGTTATAGCTGCACTGATGAATTGGCAAAAAATGATCTAATAAATAAATTAAAACTTTACTTACCTGTCTCAGTAAGTTCTTACACACAACTCGACATGGCTGCCTCTCTTCCACAGTGTTTTTCTGTCCTATCTTTATCCCTTCACCACCAGCTGATTGCGATAAAAGGGGTTTCTTCCTGTTAAAAAGAGTTTTTTCTTCCCACTTTCACCAAGCGCTTCCTCAAAGGGGTTGGTCTGATTGTCTGAGTTTTATTGCAGGGTATTTACCTTACAATATAAAGCGTCTTGAGTTGATTGCTGTTATGCTTTGACTCTGCATAAATAAAGTGAAATTAAATTGAAATTAACCTGTAACACAGGACGAGAACAGGGTCTGCACAGAAAGCTGCAACTTTGGCTGTCTGACAGGGAAGATTTTGATTAGTCAGAATTAATATTTTTGTTTATTATATATACCTATGCTCTTTATGTTAAACACAGTTGTATAACGTTCTGCATAATTTTTATCACGTTCAACTTCTGACAGAAAACTAATCATATGTAATTCAAAATTAAATTTTCTCTATTAAGGTTGTACTGGAGGATAACATGAAGAGAAATGAGTAACATGGTATGATATTGCCTCAGTATTGACAATATTGGTTAAGACAAGCTTTTGAAAGGTTTTACTGCAAAGTTTAATAGCTGACTCTTCAAAGTGTCTTGGAAAAACACAAGTATATCAAGTATTGTATATTAGCGGATAGTGGTTGTGGTAGGACAGCTCTCCCGTGCCACTCTGGCCTTAAACCGCTCCTTCCCCCTTTACTGTGTCAGTTAAAATTTGCTCCTTTATATTTTGGATTTTCAAGGTCATTGTCAAGCAAAGACCATAAAAAAAACCCAAGCAAAGAGTTTTTGACTGGTGCTTGCCTGTGAAAGAAAAAAAAAAGTCAGTTTGTGTGGGCTTCTAATGACAAGAAGAGGCTGTTAGTACATTTATTTTTTTAAGCTTTCCAAGTTTTCATTAGTTCAACTTTCTGCTCAAGGTGTTTGCCAGGTGAGCAAGTCTGGACATGCTTTCCCAATGAAGACCTCTAAGACTGAAGCATTACAAAAATAAAACTTTAGCTAGCGCATTTTAGTCGGTGATTGCCTCTTTATGACACTTGTTGCCACAGCAGTCAGTACCTACCTACTATTTTGTGTAATTTGAGAATTCAGCCACAAAATCTTAACATACAAGCCCATTTTATGCGTGTACATGGGGACTTAAGACCTGTGAGTCAGTTTGTGGTTATTGTGTATATGTGTATATATATATATATATAATAGTTACTCTGACAAGTTAAATCTGTGACTCAACTATTTCATGTAGCTGACCTTATTTAAGTTAACTGAGAACAAACAGGTACAGGTCAGATTGCATAGCATCTCAGTGATAGTAGGATTTAGGACACGACCTCCTGGAGCCTAGACACTGGTGGTTGCAGGGGTGAAGCAGATGGAGACTTGGACGAGGATCTCCATCTGAACAGGATGAGGTGGAAATGAGAAGGAGACGGGTTGCACGAATGTTTTATTTCTTTTTACTTAATGACATTTCACCAGTGTTTACAGTCATGACAGTGATATATGTGATCACTTAACAAAAACGATTAGCCGGCACAAGGAATACTAGGTGATTAAAACTGTACTGTTGTGTAGGACAGTTTAACTTTAACCACAAGTGCCGTGTATACAGTCTCTTCTGGGTTCAAGCACCCACAAATGACCACAAAATGTGGAATAGGTGACATCTTGCAAAACCAACCAATGCAATTAGGCAGAATTTTGAAAACTTAATTATGTCTGTAAGTTCCATCAAATTACTGGCATTTTTCCACTCTTCTTGAATACATGCTGTACAACGACATTCAGCATAGGCATCTGAGTGTTAACCTACAAGGAGGAAAACTGCTGATTGTAGTTGTATTTAGTGTATCCATTGATGATTGAAGGAATTCTTACATTTTCTATTACAAGTGTGATAACGTCCATGTACTGATAACAAAATCATTACACGGACTATGATGTGAGATGCACAGAGTCAGTAAATAGTACAATATCGCATTACATTAATATTTATTCAGGGAAAACTCAAGCTTTCCACTGCAGGTCTCAGCCCTGAAGACTATCATATTAATCTATCTCTGTTTGACTATGTTTCCCAATGGTGCGTGCAGAAAATGAACATTGTTAGAATTGATCCTGGTACATCATTCCTAAAGCTCCCCATCTTGTGAACCAGCCCTCCGTGCCTTCCTAATTCCCCCTCTCTGACCTGTATGCCAGCCAGCTCGGCTGGCAGCCTCGCACTTCACTTTGATTTGTGAATGTGAATTTTATCAAACATCAATATTCTCTTTTGAATCTTATCCAAATGGGTATTTTATAGTGCTACAGACAAGAAACGTGCTCTCTGCTCAATACTCTGTTTTTCCTCTTATTGCCAGACCACCTTCTCTCTTACATTCTTTAAGATAAAAATTAGAAGAATACTTGCCTTTTTTTGGCCACAGCAAAACAATCGGAGTAGTGTACTGTATATTTATTGTGTTGCTGTTATTGCAGTGCAACCTGTTGTCTTGGAAGCAGTTCACAGTAGAGTTGGATGCCTCATGCAGACTGAGGGAGACACTGGTGCACAAAAAATTCTTCAGGCCCATTTAATCCACAGGGGTAAAAAAAAACCTCAGGTCAGGCCCTACTAATAAAAGTAAACATGGTAGTCTTAAGTGTACTGCCTTCTATTACGTATTTTCTCCTGTCATTCTTGCGGTTGTTGTTCTGCAGCTCATTCATCTCTTATGCTGCGAATACATGGAGAACAACTGCATTGCATTCTAGACCCGATGTGACCATAGGAGCTGATCTCATCCACTCAATACTAAGCTTGCAATTCCACATGCAGCAGGAGGAAGTCAGACTAAGGAACTGCATAAAGAACCTGCCAGTTTTCAAAAATAAAAGATCCCATGCAGAATGCCTTAAAATGCTCCTGGTGTAACGGGAAGCTGTGCAAAGGATGGACCAAAACTCCCTCGGAGACACGATGTAAAAGCATACATTCTCTGTTTATTCTCCGTTTTGCTTCTCTTCCCTTCCTCGATCTGATTTCCATTTCGTGAGATTTACTGTTTCAGTGTCTGTAGTTTCACGTGTCCCTCAGGAGAAATGCTGAGTGACTATGCTTTCCAGGTTTCTAACCCTAGATATAACTGGTTACACGGTGGAGCGCCCTGCACCAGTTTTATTTTCCTTCTCTCAGTCTGCTTCCTTTCCACTCTAATTTCTTCTTCCTGCTATTTTTTTCTACTCTCCTCTGCCTTACCTGGTTTTCCTTACAGATCGGGGCCTCACTTGTTTGTCACTAAGCCCCTCACCCCTAACCGGACACAGTAGATGGTTTCCCTACCTGACGCTGATTGGGGTTCCTTCCTGTTAAAAGGGAGTTTTTCCTTCCCACTGTTGCCATGTACTTGCACAAAGGGGGTGGTTTCATTGTTGGGGTTTTTCTCTATTATTATACAGTCTTTACCTTACAATATAAAGCACCTGAGTCGACTGCTGTTGTGATTTGGCGTTATATAAAAAAAACAAAACTGAATAGAAATTTATCAGTTGCAGCTGATTTCAGCCTTTGTCCCAAAGTGTAGAGTCAAAAGTGTAGAGCTGTGTCTTCATCAACACACACTTGCAATTTGGCTATTTCTGCTAAGACCACTTAATGTATAGCATATGCTATGTGACACTCCAGTCATTCTAATTGGCCGGGGTCACGAGTCATAGCAAATCTGCACCTCTCAGCTTGATTGACATGCGGCAGGGAAGACTAATCATATCCCAGGTGCAGAGGCAGTATGTCCTGGCCACTTTTTAATCATGTTCTCCAGGCTGAGGCTGATAAGAGATGTAAGGGTGATTATGGTTCAAGGAGGACGTCCTTGCGCAGGGGCCTTGGGATTATGGCTCGTCACTGTGTTCTGACGTGAAGAATGAATGCATCAGTATTCAGATGGGGGCCTCCTCAGGGGGTTACAGAGGTACTTGAAAGATTTGGAATGGAGAAGAGAGACTCACTCAGTCAGGGAACTCAAATCGAACGCCTTAGGATTGTGTGTAATCTGTGAACTCATTCCATTCTGATGAGCACAGCAGATGACAGTAAGGGTGTTAATAGCATTTTAGATGTGATAAGCTTGGTTGACCTTAAAGCTCTGTTCTCACTTTATTTTCAATATATGAATAGCACAGATGTCAACTGAGGCAATGTTTCTGTGTAAAAGGTGTGAAAAGAAGTGACTCCATGCCCTTCTTGATGGTGTCCAGGCATTCTATCAGATTTGCAGAGAAATGGCACTAAATAGAGAGAGAGAGAGAGAGAGATCAAAAAGCCTAAAAATAGCACAGCCATTTTGCATGTCAGGCCATGCAAAAATTAACTGGCTGGAAAAGCAGAACCGGGGTCGGTTATCTTAATGTACAGAGAAGTCGAAGTTCAATTTTTATGCACGCTTAAAAGTTCCCCAAAAAGTGTGTGTGTGTGTGTGTGCATGTTTTTGTTTTTTTGTTTTTTGCGTTTTTTTAAAAAACTGTGAATTTTATGTATATTTGCTTCATGAAACAGCTTGAAAACACTGGAGATAGCTTTATTGGTCATATCCATTCGTTGGACTAATGCAAAACCTCGAGCCACTGTGTACCTTCTGGTAATGCCTATACACAAAAAGAGACTGAAAAGACTACAGCTAATCACACACTTGCACAAAATATTTTGTGCCATCTGCAGAAAAAAAAGAAAGTGTGTTTAACTTGTGGAAGAGGTAAGGGTGAGAGCTGGTGAGAAAGAAATACTAAATCATTGTAACTCACTAGCCTGAAGAGTCAGTAAATCAAGCAATGGTCAGCCACACTTATGCAGTCCCTGTGATTGAGTAACTCATTGAACTTATGAGTGGAAGCTTTTTGCATCTATTTTTCTAAAAATATCCCATAGCTGGAGGAGACAGACTCCAAAAAAAGAAAGTTAGATAAGTCTGTAGATTTTTTTTTTGTATCATAACACACATTCAAATACACATTTCCTAATTGTGTAAAGCCCAACAACTCAAAGATTTTAGTTTTGCATACATCCATATGTGCTTATCCTCTTAAAAGACTTTTTTTTTTTTTTTAACTTGCCCTTTCTGTCGTACCTGTCTGGGTTGTTACAGCTTTCTCTTTCATCCATGTGTTTCATAATTAGAGATGCAGGGGAGATAAAAAGGTGCGGAACAGATTGCTTATAATTACCTGTATGCTCATGCTGATCACATTATGTAACCTGCAAGGGGAGGAGACTGGAAAATTAGAGTCTTGCAGACTGAAGGTTATGATTTTGCCAACACTGTGGGCACACACACACACACACACACACACACACACACACACACACACACACACACACACACACACACACACACACACACACACACACACACACACACGCGCATAGTGACTGAAATTGTATCCGACCCCCTCATTTCTGACCAATAATTAAAACAAGACACGAGAAATCGATAGTTGCACAACTTCCCCTCTGGGATTTAGGAAGTTAATTGATGAAGTTTGATCGTTGATAATTTGCTTGTCCTGTGGGGAGTTACTCAGAGAGTCTGGAGGGAGGAAGTCACATAAAATTCACAAAGGAATAGTGCCATCAATATTGGGGGAAAAAAAAACATAGTCTACACTGTTGTAAAAATATGTTTAATGACTGCGTTGGATTTTAGTCCAGGTCAGTGCAATGAGGCTCGAAGGGCTGCAATAACTCATGGACTGGTTATCGTTTAAATACAGTGCACAAGGCGAGTCCCTGCAGTCGTTTTGAACTTGTTATGTGCTGTTTCACACATACTTTGCCTTTCCATTGAGTGGATGTTAAACACACAGCCTTAAAACTCGCTGTGTATTTGTGTTTCTGAACACAGGATTCAGAAAGACAACATAATAGAAGAACACTACTTTAAATGAGGCCATTACAAACATTAAATTTCCTTTAGTGGCTTAAGAAAACAAATAAATATATTTTAAAAATAAACTGAATGTAAACTTACTTAATTATTAGGTATGCATGTTCAACTGAATATTTCAGAAAACTGCTAATTCTTAGGATTTTCCCACACTACAATCTCCAGGTTTTACAGAGAAGTTGTCTGGTTGAAAACACCTTGCTGATGTCAGAGGTTAGAGGAGAATAGCCAGCTGACAGGAAGGCAACAGTAACTCAAATAACTACTCTTTACATCACTGAACGTATGAGACATCACACCTTGAAGCAGATGGGCTATAGCAGAATAAAAAACTAGATGCCAATCCTGTTACCCAAGAACAGGAAACTGAGGCCACAGTTCTCACAGGCTCATCAAAACTGAACAACAGAAGATTGGAAAAATATTGCTTCGTCTGAAGAGTCTTTGTATTACTGCAACATTCAAATGGTGGGGTCGAATTTGGTGTAAACACCATGAACGTATGGATGGATGTACTCAAATGGCCTCCACAGTCACATCTCAATCCAATAGAGCACCTTTGGGATATGGTGGGCAACAACTCAATGATAGTATAACTCAAAATTGCTGAGGATGTGTGAATTTTTGGAACAAAGGATTACAGCAGTTCAGAATGCAATAGCCTCCAACACTAGTAGTGGGTTGGCCCAAGTTTCATACCTAATGAAGTGGCCAGTGAATATATACTAACCCAAATGTTCCTCACCTTTCACCCAAGTTATGCAATTGGATGTATGTGATTCAAGCAAAAAGGGGAAATGAGGAGAAAATGCACCTATGGTAATACAATTCTTAGTATAGTTAGAGGTTAGACAGCCTTATGATATGATCTTCTGAAGTCAGCAGTATACATTTTCCACTTAAACACACAGCTTCATCAGAAAGATCTACTACTAAATAATCTGGCAGTATATCTCTCACCCATCTACTTAAATATGATGGCAACATCCCTCTTCTGCCCTCAGCTGACTTCTTAAACTGCACAATCTGTCTGAATACACAATCCACATCAAATTGGCAGCTCTTTGAAACAAGCAGCATAAAGGTTTCAAATAAAAAGTAACCGCTCTAGTTTCAGATTTATTTTTTTTACAGTTTAGCTGGACAGCTATAAACATACAGAGACCCAAGAGTCCTGTAATTTCCAACCTTTTACCAAAGCTGACTGATTAAAAATCAGGAAGCATTCCTGATATAGCCTCCCGACAATAACTCAAAACAAAGCTGAAATTCATCATTTCCACTGTGACAAAAACTGCAGGCCAGCACAGAAACCACTTCATAAAGCACAGTGTTAATTCACACTGGGTCACAAGTCAGCTGCGCAGTCCCTATCAATCCAAATACCTATGTCCCCATCACTGCTAATCACAATAAAGGCCACGCTGCCAAACATCACTTGTGCTATACGTGAAATATTATTCTAAATGTGAATGAGACAAGTGATGAGCTTCTTTCAACAAGAAAAAAAATCATAAACATAGAAGTAAAAAAAAATCCTCACAACACAACAAGCAGCTGATGACGCTCCCTTTTCTCTTCAACCTAAGAGAGAGAGGCAGAGGTAAAAGAAATAACCAAAATCTGCTTCGCCGCTGCTGCTATTGATTACACAGCTGCCTTTCCAATCAATCACAATCTGGAGCGCTGCAAACAATCTGTAAGCGTGTGTATTGGACCGTATGTGTGTCTTCCTCGGGCACTTCTCCTCACAGTAAGTAAGTGACAGAAAGCTTTAGATTTCTCCTTGACCGCAGTCAGCCACAATTCCATCTAGCCGACCATCGATATAGCAGATCGGTTGCATTAGGGACGGGAAACATCAGGTCCAGAACTCCGTCTAAATGACATAACCAATCTATGCAGTGGATTGAGTCAGTCAATGTATTGATGCCGTAGAGAACTCACTGAAGTGCTTCAGAGCCACAATCAGTTTTCATTTTCTTTTCTTTTTTTTAAAGAGGGAGTGAATAAGAAAAACAGGAAGTCTTTACCACAGGCATCATTGCTTAATCATTACTTGATCATGAAATAAAAAGAGACTCCATTATTCTGTATTTTCAGGTCTTGTTTCGCCTGCAAAGCTTTTTTATTTTGAAACGTGGCTTCTACCAGAGTAGGGTGCGTTAACCAGACAGTAACAGCTTCCCATGACCAACTAGCACAAACACAGTTAGCACATGCTTTTTAGCACAGCATCGCTGATTTGTCATGCATGGAAATGATTACTATAATGCACATTACTGAAGCAAGTTCCAAACAGCTGTTGTTCAGCTTCCATTTAGACATAAAATAAATAAATAGATATTCTCTCTTTTAGCACATAACCCTCCATAAGGTAGTTCTTATGAGTTTACATTCAGGGAACAAGTTGCTGCCCTTAACTATTGTACTACGATGTCTCTATGACCTATTAACACATCTATAAGCAACCTAATGACAGTTAAACATTGGTGGAAATGGGGCGGGCAGATGGAGAAGAAGTATCTCACATGGAAAAATCAAACAAGAGACCATGTTTGGATTAGTTTCAGAATTATTATATTCCTAATTATGACTCGACACAAAAAAAACAAATGGGTGTCTCCAGCACATCTGTCTGATAATTTACTTAATGAAACAGTTAGCAACTGTCAGTTAGCCCACCCAAATGAGCAAAGGATCATTTACTCAGTGATCAAGCGTCTGCCTCAAAAAACTGTCACATGTTAAATGAAAGTGAAAAATGCTCCTCGTGATTTCCCCTCATCCTGCAATCACGTTCTTAAATTTGGAAACAGATTATTTTTTGCATTTATGCTTCAATTATTACTGAAAGGGGCAGCACAGACTGGCAACCTGTCCAGGGTGTACCCTGCTTCTCGCCACCACAGGAAGAATTGGCTCCAACCCATCCATGGCCCTGATTTGTATGAGCTGAAGAGAATGAACGGATGGATTAATCAGTAATTAAAATACTTATCAGGTGATGAATAAGGCAGTAGTTAGGCAGGCCTAGAGACCAGTTGGCCTGCTAACCACCAGTCACTAGGGAAAACAGACTATTGCCTGACTGGTTGGCAAATTGTTGTTTGGCAGTTGTAAGGTGAAATTAGTTGCAAAGAGGTAAACAGTACTGCACCAGAAATCTCTTCTGGTTGGTGCGGTCACTCATAATTTATACCGCTCTGCAAACACTCGCCAATTACTTGCTAAGCAACAGTGAAACTTTGAGGATTGTGATGCAAACCAGAAAATGAAACTGTTCACCTTTCAAACAAAAACTGCACCTTTTGAAAGGTGTTGATTTCAGCCGCAAGTCAATACTTTTACATTTTAACTTTTACTTGAAGGCAGTCTCTGTTTCCAGTTTGCATCACACTTTTTCAAATTTTACTACAGCTCAAGGAGTGTTTGCACATAAGTTCCTGGTGTCCATGCAAATTACAGCAACCATGAAAATCTGTCAGCAACCAAAGCAATCACGAGAAGGTTTTTGGTGCAGAACTTCTTTGCTTTGTTTTTCTTTGCCGCGTGACAGCCAGCAACCTCCAGAAACCACTCACCAACTGATCAGAGTGTGCACATTTTTCCCCAGCAAACGCCAGCGGGTTACCAACCTGTCTCTTGGACTGTGCGACTGAATCCTATGAATGTTGTTAATGCAAAGGGAATCCATTTCATATCTGATGACTGCCATAACATTTTTTAAAAAAGAAAAACAAACAAAAGAAACACCAAACACATTTTTGCTATTGCTATATTTCCCTGGGCAGTCCGAAGAGTCAAAACAAGAGACCTTTGCCACAAGCCGTCTGCTTTGTTTTCATTTCCCTGCCAAAATCTTGCTCTGAAAATACAAGACACACAGAAATTTCTTGAAATGTGTGAGTCCAGACGCCTGCCTCCACAAACTAAATCGTTCACGTTTAAATTCAGTTTAACTTTACAAATGCATTTTAATCCATTGCCATTTCCTGGTATACAGAACATGAAACCTGAGTGATTCTGCAAGTCAGTTCAAGCTAAATATCATCTGGGAACTTATCAGGTTAGTCACAGCCACGCCAAGTCCATCTTCATTATCCACTCTGCCACGAGGAAATTAGCCATGCAGGCTCAATGAAAATGGTGATAAACCGATATCAGTGGGAGTCATTATGATGAAAAGCAGGGTGCACTCTCACGGGTGCACTGAAGAAACAAAGTAACACTTCAGTTTAGTCCCAAACTAAACATTTACGCTCCTGCTCTGTGTCCATGTTACACTTACAAACATTTTCAGACCATGTCTGTACTGATTACAGCTCTGTGTGACAGAGCATGCAATATATCCTGTGAAGGAGGGGGATGCAACATCAGGGCATAAGCAGGGAGCCATGGCTATATAAGGACTTTCTAAACATTTCTAAACTTCTAAACACTGAATTAAAAAAAACAAAAAAACATTCTTGTGCTTTTTTAAGTTGTTTCTAACTTTATTGCAAAAAATATTTATTTTGAAGGATGTAGGCAGATAGCATGGAATATGTTACTGGTCACTGCATGTGCCACACATGTTTTAAATACATAAACTTACACTCTCAATACTCTCCCCTCAAACCCAAGCGCACTCACACCCATTTAAAATAATAACAATGGAAGAAAGAAACGTGTGTATATATGTTCATACATGTATTATTTTAACATGTATGAACATATATACACACAATAGTACTGTTCACAATAGCGAACAGTACTATTGTGCTGTTCGCGAATAGTACGGTGTTGTATGTCAAAAGTGGGTCATTTTTGCTGGGTGGTTGCTAGGCAACATGATGACGTCACATTATTTGATATAGATAAGAACCCTCAGAGTTAAATGATGTACCTGCGTGCCAAAATGTAGCTGCTTGACTCCTGATGTTCTACAAGGAGTTAGCACACAAAAAAATACATAAACAAGCAGAGAGATATATATAATTATTATGTTTATTTATGCACCGAAATCCAGACAAATACAAAGAGTACACGTCCTTCTACTTTAACAGTCTGTCCACAATGTGTTTTACCAGGGTAGCCAGCACACCATACAACTGCCCTGAGATGAAATAAGAACAACTGCTACTGTGATATTCGTGCATGCTTGGTATGTAAACAGCTGACCAGTTTATACATTTTTCACTTTACATATTTTTTTCATATTTTTGCCATAACGAGCTTCTTTTTGTTTAAATGACGAATGCTGAATGCTCTTATGCCGGACAGCTGTGTCTCCTTATGGCTTCCCCCCTTTTATTCTCCTCTGAGAGTGTAATAGGCCTGTCAGCAGGACTGCCGCATCCCATTTAAACTGCTCAGACCACAGGCTCACACATCTGCTGCTGCAGCAAGCACAGGTAAACAAGGCTCAAATCGACACTGAAACGAATACCAACTGCGCTGGGGTCAGAGCACATTTGTCCTCCGCAGCTTGTGGTATTAAAGTATTAGGGGGTAATGTTCGGGAAATTTTAGATAGTTGTGCACCAACACCTACTGTTGTGAAAAGCATGCTCCAAATTTGGAATTATCCACATAAATTGCAGGTTTAAATGGCTTAATGAGCTGAGGAAAAACACAAGAGGTTGGCAATACGGCAAAAGCATTTATACAAGATTGAGAGAATGAAATAAATTAATCACAAATACAGTCAAAGAAAAGAAATGTGGGCCTTTACAAAAATAGACGAATAAAAATACAATATAAAAAGCACTCGCTATCTGATTTTGTAATTTTTTTAAGTGCTTTAGTCCCTTTATACAGTTTCCTGCTGTAACTCAGCAGCCGAGCAGATTACTCTGGGTAAAAAAAAAAAAAAAAAAAAAAAAGCTGAAAACAAAAAGTGAAACAAAAAAAACAGTTGGGCTCATTTTCCAGGATTTCCTATCTACAGCTGATAATGCAACTACTAGGCGTAGTGTTTACTCATCTCACAGCATCAAAATTATACTGTGTGCATTTTTACTGTATAAAAGACTGAGTAAGCAAGCAACAGCAATGTCAGGTAAAAAAAAAAAAAATGTTATGCTGTAGCAAAAAAATACAGCCTTCCAGTTGGCCAATAAACACAAAGACCAGCAGTCTGTTAGGGAGGCACAAAGCCAAAGGAGCCCCATCTAATACCAATACATTGCTCTTGCTCTGGAACCATCAGTGGACTGACCAGTCAGGTTTTTGTGATGCTGCAGCTTTGCAACGTGAGGCAAAGACCACACATGGGACACGGTTCCTTCAGGGCTTTCTGCCGCAGTAAGAACCCAGAAAGGCTGTTTAACAATGTTTAACAATGCATACCTAAATATAATCAGGTATTCTCAATGTCTACACAAAACACAGTCTCGTGAGTGGAAGTGTTGTTTCATCCTTTCATCTACCATAAGTTCATCTTTATGTATGTATGATGGCTGCACAATCAATATTGAGATTGTGATTACTTAACATGGATATTAACTGGCTTTAGTGAGAAAGATGGGTTTCACATAAAGACTGCCTTTACATTCATGCTGAACCAGAATTTAACATTAAATTAAATCAACACTGCTTTTGCTTTTATATTGTGTCATATTCCTGTTAATTACAACATCTTTTTAGACAAATAACAAGCAAAATATAGTCCATTCATTGTGCCTGCATGCTGGACGTGGTTAAAACTCGAAGCACTGCGACAGATTTGCCATTCCGAAAAATAACTACGCAAGGAGATATCACATCTATTCTCCAGTGCGCCGACCACTCTCCTCAAGCCTTCGGTGCACACCGTGTTAGTGATTTGCATAAATCTTTATGAACCGATAGATACAGCAACATGCTGTACAGGCTCACTTTTTTGGATGTCTAAGTTAATTCACGTTAGCAACAACTGCATTGGGTTTCTTGGCCCTCGTGTTTATGCATAATCTGTGGCGTGTTTTCAGGCAGTTTAATGAGATTTCTGCATTGCTTTAAAGTGCAGACGGCTCCTTTGCATATGATTTGTTTTTTGTTAACATCACATCACTTGCCCTAAATTCCAGATATTTCCAAAGAGCGGATAATCTGCATCAAGGGACAAGCTCCTTTTTAACAGATATGAGAAGTTAACAAGTGTCCCAAAAGGTCATTCTAGTACTAAATAAATTCAAGACTGACGATTAAGATCATTAATGCCTACATGGCAAACACAGAGCAGTAGGATTGAGTGTTTTCTTTGTACTGTAAGAAAGCATACACTCTACAAATTGGTGTTCACCATTACTGTGAATGTTCTAGTGTTTAAAAAACATGTGATTTTCAAATATATCTCCCTGATGTGAAACTTGGATGAAACCTGCGGGCTAACTGGAGCGTCAGCAGCTGATATGAATTTCCCAGCACCATACAGCTCATGTTATTCACAAGCTTGAAATCAATATTTTAAAAAAAGAGTTTAGAAGTAGCGTGTGATGTCTTGAAAGTAATACGTTTTGGGGTTTTTTTGCAAATGCCCAGGAGTTAGTTGGGAAGATCAATGCTTGTCTCATGTCTGCAGGATAAACATGAAGCAGGAGGCAGGAGGCAGTTAGCTCAACAAAAAGACTGAAAGCATATTTAGGGGTCGACACACCTGGGCCCCTAAATCTCACTAACTGCTGTCAGCTTTCATACAGTTCAGTCAAACAGCATATGTATAAAATAAGTGATCTTTTGACAGAGCAGGGGCAATTCTCTGCTACTGTTTTTAAGCCAAACTAATCGCCTTCTGATTCAAGCTGAATACTGAACAAGCAGTATGAGAGCAGTGTAATATTTTCTCATTTAAATGGCGAAAAAAATCTATTAAGTGTATTTCAATTTAACTCACATTGGGAAATTTAGAGAAGAAGAAGTGGCTTACACTCAAACAATGCTTTGATTGAGAAAAAAAAAAACACAATAATCCTTTAAACCAGGAAAATAAATACAGAAAAAAAACATATGGACATTTTCGGGTTTAGACACAAAGCAGGGATTCACTCTCCGTGTTTAAATAAATTATGCATTTTTTACTAGAAAGGGCTTTAATGAAATCTCACGGAAGTATGAGATGCAGTGCTGTAAAAAACAGTTGCCCCCTTCCTGTCGCACTTACATGTTTCAGATCAACAAACAATTTGTTACATTAATCAAAAATAACCCGAGTAAAATCAAAATTGAGTTTTTAAATGATGATTTTATGTATTGAGGGGAAGAGCTATCCAAACCTAGATGGCCCTGTGTGAAAAAGTAACTACCACATAAACCTAATAGCTGGCTGTGCCACCCTTGGCACTAAGAACTGCAATCAAGCATTTGTGAGAACCGGAAATGAGTCTTTGACATCGCAGTCGTGGAATTTGTGCCTCTGCTTTGCTGCTTCAGGTCCTGGAGCGGCAAAGCAGCCCGAGACCATCACACTATCACCACCATGTTTGACTGCTGATATGATGTTCTTCTATGAAATGCTGTGTTAGTTTTATGCCGAATGTAACGGGACTCAAACCTTTGAAAAAGTTTATCATTTATCACAGAAAATATTTTCCCAAAAGTCTCGAGGATCATCTAGATGCTTTTCGGCAAACGTGAGACGAGCCTTGTTTTTTTACATCAGTGGTTTTCTCCTCGGAACTCTCCCATGGATGCCGTTTTTGCCCATCTCTTCTTTGTTATTGAATCACGAACTCTGACCTTGACTGAGGCAAGTGAGACCTGCAATTAGATGTTGTTGTGGGATCTTTGATGACCTCCTATTTGACTTGTTGATGCGCTCTTGGAGTCATTTTGGAAGTCCTACCACTCCTGGGAAGGTTCTCCGCTATTCCAAGTTCTCTCCATTTGTGGATAATGGCTCTCGCCAGGGTTCACTGGAGTCCCAAAGCCTTAGAAATGACTCTGTAACTCTTTCCAGACTGTTTTCAATTACTGTGTTTCTCAGCTGTTTCTTTACATTGTCATTATATTTACCTGATTTTTTCATTCAACAGGTCTGGTAGTAATCGGGCATGGGTGTAGCTAGTGGCTTTTTTTCCCCTTAATAAATAAAACGATCATTTACAAACTGCAGTTTGCATTTGCTCAGTTTTGTCTAATATTACAGTTTGGTGATCTGAAACGTGTAAGTGTGACAAATACACAAAGATATAAGAAATCAGGAAGGGAGGCAAATGCTTTTTCACAGCACTGTCCTAAGGTTTGATTTTTTTCAGCATAGTGTCCCGTAAGGTTAAAGCCAACACGTCCATCACTTCACCGACTGCAGCAGCTCATCAGCTGAACCTTATTTGCAGAGGCTGAGTGTAAGTGCAACGTTCACTGTCTGCTTCTATCTCACTCAGTTTCTGCTTTTCTTTCTTTTCTTAAACAAAATTACACTTTCACAAGTTTTCCCATCTTAGCTGCTATTCTTTCCTCACTTGCCAATCACCCGCGCGCACACACAAATACACAGAAAGCCAAAGAGGGCTGACACATACGCGTACATGCAGACGTGTGCTGCCAAATTGTGTTCACACACAGCTGCATGCAATTACCCGCCACAAGAAGGTATTTAAACCATGAGGTTCTCTGGCCTGTGTTATTTATCAGATCTATCAAAATAGCTCTTCCATGAATGTCTATAAATCTGCCAAGTGTGTGTGTGTGTGTGTGTGTGTGTGTGTGTGTGTGTGTGTGTGTGTGTATACATGGCGTACGGCAAGGGGCATCTTACTTAAGATACACCAGAGGGTGAAAAGCTGTCTCAGTTTAGCGAGAATGGGTACTTAACTAAAAATCAAACTGTCTGTCTTGGCTCTCCCAAAATTTTTGCTTCATTTTCGGATCTATAATATGAAGGTATAACCTGCACATATTTTATATATTTTATGACCACTTTCTAATCTTCTTGCCTGCAGAGGCCAAACAAATACATATACAAATGCTTTGAAATTGCTTTAAGACTTTTAAATGTGAAGAAATATGCAATCATTTCAAATCCCATTAAGGAGAATTCAATCACTGACATAGGTGCTTCAAAGTCAGAACTCCCAAAACAGAATTATAAGGGGAGACACTCATTCAATCTAGAAGGTTATTGCATGAGAGGCAATTAATTTACACCCAATTATGTCCACAGTGAATAGTCGCCCTGTGCTTTCATCCTCTGCTGCTCCGAGGCTAGAGCGCACTCTCCAAAACACATCAGCCTGAAAAGCACATCTTCACTGCTGCAACATAGTGTACATGTGCATGATGGAGGTGGTCTGTGTGATTTCTTGCGACTATCTCAATAAAAGTTCTGTTCCCTCCGCTTTGTCCTTGAAAACACAGAAAGAAAATCTCATCTGCACCACAGGTAACAGCTCAACACAAACCGGAGCTGGTCTATTGTCGACCAGCACGCTTCTTTTAAGGCTTATTTCAAAACATTTCGAAATTTTAGTTCCTACAGCCTGGAAACTATTTATTTATGCATTTGCCACATTCTGCATAGATTATAGTAATCTGCTGTACCCGCATGCCAATTGTGAAAAAGCCTGCAGTTCAGTAGGAATGGAACAGCGAGGACCAGCTGAAAGAAACCATCTACTGCACCAATGCTCGAGTCTGTTCACAGCTTGACTTCTTTGTTACTTTAGATGCACGTACGTCTGTCCTCTACACACGCACGCACAACATTTTTTTCAATGTGAGAAAACGTGTTCTTTTGAGTCACTGAAAACTCTTTCCAAAGACTTGCTTTTGTGTCATCTTTGACGGGCAATATTTTAAAAACTTCCATCTGCCCACTGTCATCCCAACAACTGGTAAATGCTGATAATGTATGTAGATGTTTTACGGGTCGGTCACTCAGGGACGCCAACAGATCATGGATGAGCTCATTGTGAAGTAGTATGTTAAGTAATGGTTTAAAAATGTTTTAAACTACAAGTCAAAAGATGAAGGACACTCAACACACAAAATGAAGAGGTACTCAGGCACTCAATCAGTTTTTAGACTAGTGTTGTGCACCAGTCGATGGCATAGCAACCACTGTAGACAACTTCAACAGATGTAATGACGTAATCATGATCATACTTTGTAAAAATAAAAAAGCACAATGAAAGCCTGCGTAAGACAGCCAAAATAACTGACTAACTAACATAACACATTGTTAGAAAAAGACATGCTCAGTCTGTAAACCAACAGGAAACTCAATGAACAGGGTATTTCCATGCACTCTTTAAGAGAACATAAGTTCATATTCTTTGTTTTCCTCCTCTAAACATGCAGTGAAATGATATGTAAGTTATGGTCATTATTCCACGTTCTTTTGAGTGTGTGCACCAGAATGCGGTTGTCATGATAGAATTTCAGAATAGAAACTGTTAAAATTAAGAGGCATATTTCCTGTGCTCCTGGAGACCTTGTGCCATTTTTTCATTGGTGATCAAATAGACCTGCTGAAGTTCCCATATGCTAAAAGTTAAAGAGCTAATGGCTAGGTCAACATTTATTGTTAACTGCTTAAAAACTTAAATGTTGCTGAAACTAGACCTTTACTGAATTCTCTAAATGTATTGATTGTTATTAATTGTTAGTTACTTCAATTAGTATCCGATTATCAGTCATTTGACAAACCCCAATTCGGTACCTATGCTGCCGACTGTATCTGCAGTTAAAACACAACAAGTGTTGTCAAGTTTTAAGAATTTTGGCATTTAGGGGTACTGTGAGCACTGCTGACATCTATACACCAGAGATTTCCTCAACATTGTTTAACATACACGGGTGTGTCTTTAACGTTTTCACATCTACTTTCACATTCAGCCTGATATCATTAAACTGCATGGGAACCAGCCAGTTTCCTTCAGTTGTTTCAGATGCTATCAAAGCACATTTTCAGTTTGCATATCAATTAATGTCATCTATTTGTAACTTATGGCATCCTAACCATAACCACTTAATTTGTTTATTTAGAACATGCTGGTGCAAATGTGTCTCTTTTAAACACAACCCAATAGGGAGAGATAGAGAAATGACATGAAACCAAACTGCACTCAAACCAGTGACATTGGGGTCATGTTACAATCATATTAGAACATCTATATCATTAGCATATTTATCAGTTATAAATGATAAACGGACAACACTGATGGTACTTTCCTTGTCTGTAAGTGAAAGAAAGCATGCTTGTGCAGCACTTTTATATTCACACACTTTCAGCAGCTAAGTAATGCAGACTCAAAGCTCTGGATGTCAAATCACTGACCTTAGCATAAGTGGAGAACTTGTCTATTTCCTGAACCACAGCTGCCCTAAACCCATGTCATGTCTGTGGAGCTACTTGTAAACAGTGAGAGCAACGGATGCTTTTTAGCACCAAGCTCACAAGATGCAGAAAACAGATGACACGGACTGAATTATTTTCTGTCAGAATAACTCTTATTTCACAGTTTTCTACTTTACTGAACACACCTGCAAATGCACAAGCCTGACGGGGCAAGAGCAGAGACAACAAATGCCTCTGCCCCAGTTCACGTCGAGTCACTTGTAATCCTGCAGTCGCTCTCTCAGGCACAATGGTGGAACAGCGTGCAGTGCAATTTAGAGTGTACAGGGTTGTTTAAAGAGAAAAACAAGGACACAGCCCAGTCATAATCATCACTTCTCAGATTCACACAACCACGCACAAGGCAATGAGCGTGTGCACACATGCAACACACAGTCTGCCTCCTCCATCATTACAAATCCCTCCACTTACAGTGTGAAAGATGCCTCCAAAAAAAGGTGCAGACAAACAAGGGGCAATTACAGACCAGCATATAAATCTATGGCCAGCAGCCACATCGAGGTAGATTGGAGACAGCTATGCAAAGTGCATGCAGTGTGAGCACACTGTGTTATTATATATGCAAACAGCCCAACAGTTTTTTGCAAATGCTATAAATACATGATGAAGCAAGACTATAAAGGCCAGTGCTTGTGTAAGAAAACGTGTCCTGTAAAATACACATCATCTAAAGCTCATAAACAACAAATTCCACAATTTAAAGGGGCAATTTGTCCGGTTATTAAGATTATTAGGGCCTCAGGACTGCGTCCATACAGCATAATAAGCAAAGCACTGCTTAACTTAAAGCCTCCCACAAAAAGTCTGCTTTAAGACTGCTTGTCTCTGTACATTCAGTAGACAGTTATGTAATAAAGAAGTGGAGACAAAGAGAGAAAAGCAAGGAGGGTCATGTTTCTCCATGAATTAAGTCATTATCAGTCCCCATGCTTCAATAAATCTTGGTAAGAAGAGAGGTGCACAAGGCCTAAAAGGTATTTATGAAGCACTCAGAATCAAAGAGAGCTGACTGTAACCGTGTTTAATGTGCTCTTTTGCTTTAGAGACTTTTAAACTCACTAAAGGAGATTGCAAAGAAGCCACAAACACACTCTCAAAGAGTGTGTGTTGAGAAAACACATCAAGAAATCTCAATTTTAGGAATTTCTTTTTTTTAATATTTGCATGGAACACTCTCCATCTCATGTTTTTTTTTTTTACCTCTTTTATGCAAATGCAAAAACTGACTCAGCCACATCGTGGGAAATGCCCTCTTGGTGCAAGTCAAGAGGGAAAAAGTAGTGTGGGAAATTCCCACGCATACACTCATTTGAAATGACGTGCTTTCACAGTTAATGCTCAGTAACAAGCTGTATTATAACACTGGTTATGCTACATAATTTTCAACATTCAGGAACTGCATAACCAGAGTCTCCACCTAGTCTGACTTCACCACATGCCATTTCCCCTTCTGATGGTTGCGTTTTTCTACTTCTTGTCTGACCCCCCCTTTACCGAACGTGCTGCTGCTTATTTCTTTATCACTATACCAACTTCCTTCCACCTGTTTGAACTGTGAGCATTTCTTTGCGTTTTTCTTTTCTTTTATGTAAAATGTGGCAACACTGCTGAACGGAAGATGTGCTGACAAGATTTAAATAAATATTCAAATTTAAGATATCAACAGCACATAAGCTCATCAACAAATATTCTGAAATTTCTTATATAATTTATGCATCCATCAATCCATCGATCCAACTCTCGGTCACAGCATGTCAGAAACTATTTCAGCAGTTTTAGGGAAAAAGTGGATGTGAAAAGGTCTTACATCCATCAAAGGGCTTACACAGAATCAGACAACCACACACTGTCACATTAAAAATTAGACATCTGATTGTGAAACTTAGTAACCGTTTATCATACAAGACGGTTTAACCAGCTATTAGACAAAGCAGCTCTGGAGGGGTAAGTCAGCACTATTCTACAACGACACCACAAACTGAGTGTCAAAGTTGGAACATCTGGTTAGAATAGGCTTAGGTTCAAGTTCTCGCTGCTTCAGACTGCAGATGCATCTCTGTTGGGGTGAAGAGAGACAGGAAGAGGGAATTATTCAGTCTGCTGTAATTAGGGAACTTAAGCGGATGGATGTCAGCTGAGCAACTGAAGGTTTACTTAGTTTTTGTTGTGTTACAGTTTGTAAATGTCTTTTGCTACACTCTTTCAGGCGTTTTTTATATATGTGTAAAACACGTATTCTGTACAATAACAGTAAGTTGATTCCATACTTCACAGAGCTAAACAGTTGCAGCAGAATATGGATGATGGAAAGATAGATAGATGCATCCAATATAAACTGTAGCCAGATTAAATTCATAGCCTACACTTTCTTACTGACAAGTTGGACTAAAAGAGATGCTTGCAGCCACAAGAGAATCCTCCTCCTAAGTGGATTGAACTAAAACATCTCCGAAACATCAAAGATCTTCTCAGACACACCAAGAAGGGACAAATAGAAGGGCAATGGAAATAAGGTCAGAAAGGCAGCATCTGTTATAAGTTGACAGACAGTGTACTAATAATCTTTAGCAAGTACTGTTCTTGCTGAACCTTTACATCCAACTAATTAAAAGAGCAGGAATGGACACAAATTCAGAAATTAAGCGACCATACACTCCAAGCTCTACACCAGGAGTGAATAAGAAATTGAATCGCTGATCCACTTCACCCTTGTTTAGGATTTTGAGAAAGGACATTGAGACTCAGTCATGTGGTGGTGAAGAGGTGGTGGACAGCTATGGGTATCACACAGGCTAAAAGAAACCACGATGAAGATGCAAGATGGTCAGCTCCAGCCAAACTCCTTCAGAAGGTAAAACAGGTGCTCTAGGAATAACATCCAAGCCCTACCAATAGTAAACTGGACATGTAAAGAGATAGTCCAGCATCCTGAAACTCTATGGGCATTGACGAGAGGAAAGGGGGATTAGTGAGTGTCAGAGCATAACCCAGAATGAAACAATGAGCATCCGTGAATGCACCAGGAAGAATCTAACGTGCCACAACAGTACATCAGGCATTAGAATCCGGACAATGACAGAAGAGGAAATACTGTAAAAGATTAAGCACTTCATGGGATGTACCGTTGGCAGATAGAGGAAGTGGTTGGCATAAAAAAAATAATCCTATCAGTTCCTAAAAACAACCGATTTGACTGACAGCAAAGACGAGACCCAAAGCACCAGATCTATAAAGGTAACAGTTTACCATAGCAGGACCTTAGATGCAGACTATACAAAGTTTCCCTGAAGTTTCCTCTCCAGCACACAGTAGCAGGGTCTACATGCATGCTCTGAGACCCATAACTAAACGGTTGCGATATGTACAGGAACATCTGTGCTGCGTATTAATCCACACTCAAATCCCCAAATGAGAAACAATTCACATTACAATGGCTTTGGAGCTCAAAATGAAACATGTCAAATAAAACTACAAGAATATTATGAGTCATTTTTGATCCATTTTATAAGACTAGTTGGCAAGGCCCTTAAGAAAGCCAGATATTGAATGAACCACAATGAACCATTAATCTGCAGAAAATTGTTTGCAGGTGGCCCTAATAAGTTTCACCTCACAGCGCTGAGATTTTTCGCCCCGTCATGTGGTTGTGTTTACGCCTGCAGGATTGCTGCAAATCACATAAACAGGCTAATTTTAGGCTACCCCCTTTTCCTTCCCTTTGTCCTCACTCTCCCTCTGCTTCCCACTGAATGCACTACATGTTTTATGGGTATGAGTACAAAAAAAAAAAAATTTAATTCAGGGAGGTCAAAAAGGAAAACTCGGCCCACAGTTATAACAGGGAACTGCTGATGTCAGTGCCAGTCCACAACAGCAAATTATCATATAGGATGCATTATTTAGACTGTTTAGTCTGCCTAAAGTTACTGTGCATATGCAAGCTGCTTTGCAACCTATACATGTCTGTGCTATTCTCTGCTGCTCTGTCCTCCTCAGAGTTTCTATTTATGCAAGCAGAAGATCCAGAGTCATACCATCCATGTACAATTTAGACCAGATGAAAATAAGGATCTTGTAGGGCTCCTGACTTTATTATAAAAAAGCAGCAAATTTTGTATTTGCTACTTTTTTTTTTTTTTTTTTACAAATTTTTTTTTTTCACTCTTTTTTTTTAATTAATTTTTTTATTTTTTTTTTATTTTAAATAATC
>VURO01048353.1:0-10696 GCA_015108175.1 Pelvicachromis taeniatus
CATTAAGATGAGATGGGACTTGATTATTTAAGACCTTGTATGTGAGGAGCAGGATTTTGAATTCAATTCTGGATTTAACAGGGAACCAATGAAGGGAAGCCAATATAGGAGAAATCTGCTCTCTCTTTCCAGTCCCTGTCAGGATTCTTGCTGCAGCATTTTGGCTTTTCAGGGAGTTTTTAGGACATCCTGATAATAATGAATTACAGTAGTCCAGCCTAGAAGTAATAAATGCATGAATTAGTTTTTCAGCGTCACTCTGAGACAGGATATTTCTAATTTTAGAGATATTGCGCACATGGAAGAATGCAGTCCTACATATTTGTTTAATATGTGCATTGAAGGACAGATCCTGGTCAGAAATGACTCCAAGGTTTCTCACAGTGTTACTGGAGGCCAAGGTAATGCCATCCAGAGTAAGAATCTGGTTAGATACCATATTTCTAAGATTTTCAGGGCCGAGTACAATAACCTCAGTTTTATCTGAGTTAAGGAGCAGAAAATTAGTATCAATCCAGATCTTTATGTCTTTAAGACATTCCTGCAGTTTAACTAATTTGTCTGTGTTATCTGGCTTCATGGATAGATAGAGCAATAGGAAATGTATGCTATGCCTTCTGATGATACTGCCTAAGGGAAGCATGTATAATGTAAATAGAATTGGTCCTAGCACTAAACCCTGTGGAACTCCATAATTAACTTCAGTATGTGAGGAGGACTCTCCATTTACATGAATAAATTGGAATCTATTAGACAGATATGATACAAACCAGTGCAGCACAGTTGAGGGTATAAGAGTGACATCAACTATCAGTGTTCTACTAAATTCAGTAATTCAGTAATCACTTGCATCTGCAAATGGGCTATATGGCCTCACAATGCTTTTAAACCTCCGGAGTAAATGGACACACCAGTGCATCCAAATCACCTACCCAGTCCTTGACATGGGGTTGAATGTGCGGACTTCAAATTATGTCTCAATCTTTAATCCTAACAGTGCAGACCACACTACAAAAAATAAACAAAGCCAACAAAATAACCATGCCAATGTTGTCTTTGTACTGGACACACTGTACACAACACAATGCTTTTTAGATATTCTATGATGTGATATTGGTACTGTTAATATAAATTAAAAGAGCAAAAATGTTGTGTTTAGTGTTATATTATAGATCATCCTTATAGATATTTAGGATATTAATTTTTTTAGTTTCATATTGCAAAGCGGCATTTGCTAGCAGTGGTTGGTACTAAAATGCGGTGTAGGATTAGATTTAAGGTTAGCGCATGTGAGAGTGTGAGGACGTAAACCTATCTTTAAAATTAACCCTCTCCTTTCTGTTTTTGTTCCCACATAAAAAGTAAACTAATAATAGAATGACTGATTTTTGAATACACGCATTTTGTAAATTTCAAAAGTTTAACTCCTGAACAGTAATGTCCTTTAACTTACAGATCTACCTCTCTACCCCCCTTTACCCCAACTACCCCGTTTTTTCCAGGCAAGGAAGAGTCAGTAGCCACCTTCAAGGGCAACGAGTTCTTCTGCTACGACCTGTCCATGACACCCATCCAGAGCAGCACAGACGAGATCACACTTTCCTTCCGAACGCTGCAGCGCAACGGGCTCATGCTGCACACTGGCAAGTCGGCTGACTATGTGAATCTTTCCTTGAAGAGCGGCGCGGTTTGGCTAGTCATCAACCTGGGCTCAGGGGCCTTTGAGGCTCTGGTGGAGCCTGTCAACGGCAAGTTCAATGACAACGCCTGGCATGACGTGCGTGTCACCCGCAACCTGCGCCAGGTAAACACTGTCTGCATCATCCGAGGCCGCAGCAGTCAGGATTGTGCATCTGTTTGCCACACACGCTATCTTTGAATCATTGTTTTTTTTCTCTCAGCATATGGAGAATACATTGAGTCGTTGTCTCACTTTTCTCCTCTCTTGCTTGTTTTTCTTCCTCTCTGTCATAACAGACTTTTTTTTTTACAGGCTCAACTTGAACAGGAGGATCTTGCTTTTCTATTTTTTTAATGCTCTTTGTTTCAAAGTTGAACCAGATGACCGATGATCCATCTCACCTTCATGCCCATGTCATGCAAATGCAGAAAATATGACAAATATGTGCATTATAGTAACATTATAGTTAACATATATCATAATGTAATCGAAGAAAAGTATCCAAGGATTTGTCCAGTGTTCCTATTAATAAACCAATAGGAGAAGTGGCCTGCTTAGTATGTATGCACATAATTTACTCAGGTACACAAATGGAATGCACCATAATTTATCAAAGGTGACAATGCTCTTAAGACCTTTCTGAACAAATTACCTAACACATCTTTGCAAACCTTTAATGGTAGCTAATGGAAAACAAAAGAGCACGGGTTTGTGTGTAATCTGCGTGACATATTGTGTGTCTGTGTATGCTAGCTTCTTCCATCCTCACATAAAACACTAAGGACATGCATCTACAGTGAACTCTCTAAATACTGGACCTTCTGGATGCAGCAAGTCATCAATTGGCAGGTGCAGATACCGGCAGCAAGATACAATCAATTTCACTTACACCTGCCGTGCTTACTTCTTCACATTTTTGGGAGGAATTGTAATTGGAATAAATGGCTTGTCAGAACTAATAATGGGCATTGTAAGCAGTCTGGAATGCAAAAAAGCCTAGCCCGAATACATTAACACAAAGATGGTGCATCAGCTTCTTTATGTTTGTCTGCAAAAATATCTGTGAAAAGCAGCCAGTAGTATCAAGCCACTTCCAGACAGTGGAGAACTTCTTGTTGTACAAAAAGCATGACAGCAAAGTGATTCTTAATGTGGACTAAGTGCTGTTAAATTATAGGGAATTTTTTTATGCTAACCACACTGCGATTTATGTCATATTGCAATAATACTCTCAGACATTTCAGTGCGGTAAGTTATACGGTCATATAGTCCGAGATTTGTAAAGCTGATCATTTATTAGCATATACTGTACTTGCCTGAGGATAAAGGCAAATAATCTCACATACACTCAGAAACACACAGTCTGCATTTAGACACACTGGCTCAGAAACACACACATGCACGGACCTATGCTTAATCAGCAGAGCGAGACTAATATAATGAGTTTGGGAAGCCAAGACAAGTTTAAAAATTTACAGCATGAGCCAATCCACCTACCACCTACTGCACCATAAGGATCATTAGGTAAATATGACATATGCCAGGCACATACACACGTACTAAACTGACAGCATTATTGCCTGTCTAGAGGTTTGTATACCTGATCAGAGGTTTACATCGATGTCGTTATTTTTGTGCCTATATTATGGGGGCACGTAAATAATTTTCGCAAATACAAATGTTGTATTTTGAGGAGAAAATTATTCTGAGCGAAGAAAAGCTTAATTTGAGCAAACAAAATTCATTGCTGCGTGCAAGAAATGTATTTCAGCGTTTGCTATTATCCAGATACACACACAATACCAGCCCCTCTCGCTCAGTTGTGGGCATTTGCTCTTCCTCAGATCTCTGCTCTGTGTGCTGACAGACATCTCTGCTCCGTGCAAGCACAACTCTTTCTGTACACCGTTATAAATGAGCAACAAAACCAACCATCACAAACTCGGATGCAAAAGTTCTGATTGGCTGTTTTGGTCTCCAATCACCTCGCCAGGTACTGTGTTCCGGAAACACTGTCCAAAGTGTAGCTAAATCAATTTTCAGTTAGTATGTTTAATTATTTTATTTTATAATATATCATTTTTTAAGACCATTGTTTTGGTTTTAATTGTTTTAATCTATTTCAACCAAACTGCTCCACTGGGTTTAGCTACACTTTGGACACTGTTTCCAGAATGCAGTAGCAAGTGAGCTGATTGGAGTCAAAAACAGTCAAACAGAATTTTTGCATCCAAGTCTGTGATTGGTTGGTTTTGTGGTACATTTATAACAGTGTACAGAAAGAGTTGTGCGTGCACGGAGCAGAGATGTTGAGAGCAGGAGCGACACATTGAGCGCAGGTCCGCAGATGTCTGTCAGCACACAGAGCAGAGATCTGAGCGAGATCTGAGTGAGAGGGGCTGGTATTGTGTGTTTGTGATAATCGCAAACACTGAAATACATTTGTTGCACGCAGCAATGCATTTTGTTCACTCAAATTAAGCTTTTCTTCACTCAAAGTCATTTTCTCCTCAAAATGCAACATTTGTACTTGCGAAAATTATCTACGTGCGCTGAGCATAGAGGCACAAAAATATTGCCATGTACCTCCCCTCATTATGGGCATGAATGTCATGATGACATTTGGCTTTTAATGATTTCTTTGAGCTGTTCTTTTTCCAGTGTGGAATGCATACATTTTTAATACTGATTTTTTTTTTTTTATCAACACATGATCAAAAGTATACATACAGGCTCATGAGAGTGTATCGTAGCCTCTGATCACAACTGTATACATGTATCAATGACACCCATCCAGAGCAGCACTAACAAGATCACACTTTCCTTCCGAACACAGCAGCGCAACAGGCTGCACACTGGCAAGTCAGCTCACTATGTGAATCTTTCCTTGATAGAAAAAAAACCATTCAGTTTTAGCCAGTTAAGATACCCTCATAACATATATTTAATATAGCTGTGTCTTTATGACGTGTCACTTGATTCAGGATTAACATATTAACAATTACATTATTGCCTAAAACTAGTAAGCATGTCAAAGTCAAAGTCAACTTTATTGTCAAAGACCATATGTACCGTCATACACAGGAATTTGAAATTGCAATGCTCCCATGGCCCTCAGTGTACACTGAAACAATATAAAAACAATATAAAGATAAAGTCTACTGTACTAGATATTCTAGGCGAAAACTGTACATTTTTTAAATTTTAAATCTTGACACATTTTTAGATTTGTTTTAAAATATTTAGCAATGAATATTAACAGTTTTCTTCTGTTATGTCAAGTTCTATACATAGGAAAGCCAGCTAAATATGTTGAACAAATCTTTAATGCATAAAAACTAACCACCCACATCATGTTGTCGAGGCTGTCTCTATTGACTGACAGTCCACACTGAATCCCCAGTGGATCTTTCTAATTGACTTAACAGGCACTCTTAATGTTGAAGAGCTCTACATTTACACTGTACAGTTCCCATGAAGAGACACTTGGACAGAGATATCAGTGACACTGACCACCTCTGACCCTATGTTTATTGCTGAGGTGAGACCCAGCAGATCAATGACTGCTGCCATGTTTTCTTGTACTGTGTGGCGTATGGCATCAGATGTTCTTACAGTCCTATTTAGTACATTAAGTTATGAAATTTAGCCAGAAATGAGCAGAACTTTGACCATAGTTTATCAAAAGTTGGCCAATTTAAGGTCAAATAATGAAGTTAATAATTTGATTTACAATGTTACTTACAATTTAAGAAATTGCACTACAGTCCCAATTCCGCAAATAGTTGGGGCACTGTGTAATATGTACATAAAACAGAATACAATGATTTGCAAATCTCATAAACCGATATTTTACTCACAATAGAACATAGAACTAAAAATAAAAGAAGAAGAAAAACAATCAGTGGGTCATTTTGAAGTTGAAGGCAGATTTTGAAACATGCCGGTTCAGCACTCTACTAGAGTGGAGCCATGTTGTTGTAATAGCGTATGTTGGTTTAAAACCTATATATATATATATATATATATTTACACAATGAAGTTTACACAATGATTGTGCCTTTCCAGCAAGCTTCCAGTTCCAAGGCACTGATTTGCCCCTAAAAGAAGCGCTGATAATCTCCTCTTTATACCATATGATGTAGCATCCTTTTGTTTAGCAAAGACAATCTTACATTTTCAACTCATGTGAACAGTTTACTAGTCCACTTTACCTCAGTGCATTTTAATTGAGCTTTGGTGAGAGAATAAGGCAGTGTGTCTGGATCAAGTTGGCATATGGCATCTTCTTTGACAGGGCTTTAAGCTACATTGTGCATGTCTCCGCATTTCTCCAGATTCTTTGAATCTTTAATTATGTACTGTACAGAATGAGATATTCAAAGTTACTGGTAGACTGGTAAACCTCTGCCCTCTTTGCTACTGAGAAACTGTCTCTCTAAGATGCTCCTTTTTTGCCAGTCACATTTCTGACCTGTTGTCCACAGGATTAACCTAATTAGTTGCAATTAGCTTCCTCCAGCTGTTTCTTATTAGTACCACTTACTTTTCCAGCCCTTGTTGTCTCTGTCCCAACTTTTTTTTAGACGTTTCTCTGCCATCAGATTCAAAGTAACCTAATATTAGTCATAAAATATCATATACATTTTTAGTCGTTTAAAGTCAATTTTAATATTTGCTGTTTTCTATGTTCTGTTAAAATATCAGTTTATTAAATTAGCAAAACAGCAAAATAATGCATTCTGTTTTTACATTTTTACATAGTATCATAACTTTTTTTTAAAGCCACAGTTATACATTGCAATCAGTATATTTTAATGTTGCAGGTTTTAATAGCGTAGGAAAAAAGAAATGGATGTTGAGTGATACTGAAGTCTGTGTGTGTGTGTATATAGATAGATAGATAGATAGATAGATAGATAGATAGATAGATAGATAGATAGATAGATAGATAGATAGATAGATAGATAGATATGGATATACACATAACACACAATTTGAAGACATAGGTGAAGGTTACACTTCTTTGAACCCGCTTACCTCAATACTATTTAATATTTCCTATATATAGCACCATGTGTGTGACCACTGATAAATATGAAATGTAGAGACTGGTTGATCAGCATGTGCAAATTTGTGACCTTTACATAAATTAAATAATTTAAATTATATTATCTGTTCTTTAAATGCAGCTGAAAATGTGAACAGTCACTTATACAATTGAAGCCATTGTCTTCTGCAGCCCATTGAAGCTAACCTGATATATTTAAATATAGCCACCACGCTATCAAATATTAGCTAAGGTCATCGTACTGAACCAGTGGTGTTCAAAGTCTCATCCATTATGAGTCTACTGTTCTAACGTCTCTTGCAACATCATGGATATCTACTTCTGCATCAATAAGCGCCAAAATAAGTAAAGCCTGTGAGCTCTTACAAGCCTGGCCGTGTCTCTGACTCTCCCTCTCCCTCTGCATGTGTATATTTGCTGTCTTTCTCCACAAAACCTATGAATTTGTCAGCTTTGTGCGGGATAAAATGAAGCAGACAGAATTAGGTGAGGTGATAGGGACTTGCCGCCAAGAGAGGAGAGAAAGGGGAGGGGTGGGAGAAATGGGTAAACTATATGCTTAACATGCGATCACAGCTTCAGAGCTCCCCTTGGTGGTAACCGACAGTACTGCAAGCATGCGTGAAGAAAGTGTGTTTGCAGGGTACTCTAATCCTAGTGCTGTATATTTGACAGACAGGCAAGTGCAATCATCTTGACCTTTCATCAGTGCAAATCTCTAAACTCAATACACAAACATGCTCACTCATACATACACTATTCACCTGCACTTTGGTTTAAATAACTAGCAAGGCATCCCTCCCACTCCCTCTGCTCTCCTGACATGGTTGCTTACCATCATGGATTTCTGGTGACAGTTCTCTCCTGTGGGATTCCACATTGCAGAAGAAAAGACAAAGACAAAGATGGAAACTCTCATGCCAAGGTGTCCTAGAAAATTATAAATATATCACACACACAGCACCAAAAAAGAACTGAGAACTAAAAAATGGGTCAAATATTAAGTTTGCAATGCCACACTAGTCAGCAGTTTAGGCACCCAATGCATCCAATTTAAATAAAACTGCTCACTTCCACTGTACTATATGGTCAGTGAGCATTGATTTTCAGATCTTTTCAATCCCTTGTATGAGTTTCCCAGAAGCCCTGCAGACATAATAGGTGCTTGCCATTTGATTGTTTCTTTCTCCTCGCTCCTTACATTACCTAGAAAGTGGTGCAAACTGCCATCATGAAACCTTCTCCAGTGTGCCAGAAGCTTGGGTGACAGTACATATGATTCTCTGTCAAAAGGCTTTTACTGGACACACACACCCCTGTTGTGGGAATATGTCTGTGATTGGTCACTGTAGAAGAACGTAGTTCAGATTCAAAGCCTAAGAAAAAGTATGCAATTTAGAGATACAATTGTCAAAAGACCCTTTAACCACTTTCTTCATCTTTAACATTTATATTATCTCCATGATTAATATGTCATGCATAATGTTATATTCAGGGAGAGAAGGATGGTCTAGCTGTTTTACAGAGATAAATACGTTTTTTTTAATTTGGTCAAGCGAGAGGCTGGAAATCTATTTGGATAGAAAGAGACTTGAGATTCAACTCTGAAAACAAAACTGAAAAATTATTTCCTTTTCCTTATACCTCCTCTTATATCTTCAGAGGACTAAGATTCACACATATGCCCATGATTAACAGATGGATGACATTAAGGCCACCGGTATATATTTGTGGACTAATGAAACTACTGCAACACCACTGGAGCCAATGTGATGTTTATATCTATCACAATTGCTGCATGAAAGTCAATTTATGAGTCTGTGTGTTTCACAGAGCAACAGCAGCAAATCCAGGGCTTGTGATTGGCAATGTCTTTATTTGATTGCTTTCTTTAATAGCACTGAAACAGGAGAAGTTAACACTGAATTCAAAGCCCCGGCAGCTGTTTACTTGCATCAGCATCATCCCCATAGATTTAAAAGTTAAACAAAAAGAGCACTGTCAAGCATCAGCTGTAAGTATATGATGTCTTATTTATTCACGCGTGATAAATGAAGGACAAAGGATTAAGTGCAAGCCCAGTGTATGCAAGCATGTAAGCATTTTTCTTTAACAGGCCCCTGGCACATGGTGGTAAGGGGTTTGGGTGCATATGTCATCTACAACACATATGCACCCATTCTGTGATTTATTAAGAAAATTATGATACAGTTCCAGGGAATATGCTGGATGGGCATCACTTAGTATACTTATTTTTATTGTTGGAGGGCAAACTTTCTGTGTTGGTGATTACTTGATGATCACAATGGCCCACATACTGTAATGCATCAGAGGACATATCAGACACATGCTGACAGAAGGAAGGAAATAATCACTTGTATTTCTGTATTTTTTGCTTGTGGGAGAGTGAAAGAGCAGTTTTGTGCACAACAGAGAGTGGGGAATGAAGTGCAGCCATACTCTATGAGACAAAGAGTATCTGAGCAGTGGGAGGATGGGGGGAGCAATGGTTTGTTCTGTAGTACAAACACAAGAACAGAGGCAAGCATTCTTTTAATTCCCCAATGTGACTTTACAATCAAAAGATTCAACATCCATTGAGTCCCAGAACTGGGTCTGTATCTTATCCAGCGTCTAGAGAGAGAGACCTTTGAACTCAATATCTCGCTTTTTTTGCTATCCCATTTCCCTTCTTGTGTCACTGTCACCCTTTCCTATCTTTTCCTCTCTCACCTACGACATCATCTGTCCTATTCTCTTTAGCTAGGACAGAATAGGACTCTCCCTTTCCGTCAGCCTTGATGTTCAAGCTTCCCACCCGTGCACCTCTCGTCTCCATATAACTGCACCAAAGCAGCTATAGATTTAATGAAAGGATCAAACATTTTTTTATACTCTTTTAGTGCTAAGTGTATAGGCCTGATGTTCAACCGCTGACCCAGAGTTCATCTTGAGCTGAAGGGCTTTGATCTGTAACAGGGTCGAGTTAAGCAAAGGTCATGTTGAATTCTAATCTTTTACACATACAGTACAGCAGGCTTTGTGCACTGCTTCACATCCTTCAGAATGCAATGAAACGACTAGGTAGATGTATTTCCTTCTTTTAAAAAAGTGCTATATGAAGTGCTATCTTTGAATAAAAAAAAAATAGCTTAAAACAATGGAATCAAAGCTTATCAAAAGAGAGAAAATGCAATTATTTTTCAAGGGGATTTCAGTTACAAAAAGTAGCCTCAAAGCCACTATGCTAGTGCGCAGCAGCGAACCTCTGGGTTCTTACCAGAAACAAAGAAACAATTAAGTAACCTCAAATAAGGCACAGATCAAAGAAAAGTCAGCATTGTGTTTCCAGCAGAAGGGGAGAGTACACTGCCATACTATGGAAGGTACAAACAGGCCCACTGCTAAATGCAGCCTCCGTGAGCCTTTTTACCGTAATCCTGATAATAGACTAGAGATAGCCACGCTCCACAGGGGGAAGGAGTGAACCTAGATGCAGGAAGATCAAAACACAGCACTCGCTAGTGCCACAAACACACACATGTGCACAGACAAACCCTGTCAAACCCTGAACTTCTGCAATTTTGCATGCATGTCCACCGTTGGGGACAGAAAGTGGTGTTAGCTGTATGCGTTCGCATTCAGCGCACAGCTCACATTATGTTTACATACATCCTTTCACTCCGGTTAAAAAAAAGGTTTTAATTTCCAAACGAAACAGTCACAGCTGAATTGCTCAAAATGACTGAAAATCCCAAAGCTTTTTTGTCATTGTTTTTTGTGTTGAAAGCATTACTTCTTCTGAAAATGTGGTATTGCTAAATGTACTGTAGCATACCAAATACATGCACTTACCATTTGCTCATTTAAATGTAATCCCTGTTACTGTGACATCACCATATTTAAGACTGACATGGGTGGTGTGTAAGATCATTTTCCCATTG
>VURO01048356.1:0-11292 GCA_015108175.1 Pelvicachromis taeniatus
GTGGATACAAGCGGCGTAAATGGGCTTCCTCCGAAGGGTGGCCGGACTCTCCCTTAGGGATAGGGTGAGAAGTTCGGCCATCCGGGAGGAGCTCAGAGTAGAGCCGCTGCTCCTCCACATCGAAAGGAGCCAGCTGAGGTGGTTCGGGCATCTGACAAGGATGCCTCCTGGGCGCTTTCTGGGTGAGGTGTTCCGGGCATGTCCCACCGGGAGGAGGCCCCGGGGCAGACCCAGGACACGCTGGAGAGATTATATCTCTCGACTGGCCTGGGAACGCCTTGGTGTTCCCCCGGATGAGCTGGAGGAGGTGGCTGGGGAGAGGGAGGTCTGGGCTTCTCTGCTTGGGCTGCTGCCCCCGCGACCCGGCCCCGGATAAGCGGAGAAAGATGGATGGATGGAGAAAGGACTGGAGTAAAAAACTGGACTGGATCAGGACTCAAACGTTTCCTTTAATTATTTCTTTAATAATTTTTTTTTAAAAAGTACATCGGTAAACAAAATCCTCTAAAAACAATATTTCTGGAGTTTCAGGAAAAGACACCAGGGTCCATCATGGAAACCACAGGTGGTGATAACTCACAAGAGCAGTGACGAATGTCCGTGACAAAGTCTCACGTAAACAGGAGCTTCTGTTAGAGCGAGGGCGTCTGTAAGGAGTTTCACTCACGTGGTTCACAGTAAAGCTTTAACACAACAGGCAGCGGGAAAAACCATCCGTAGCATCCAGAGAACTAGCAGCACACCAGCACTGAAGCCCTCCATCCTTTTAAAGCAAATCGACACAGAATCAGAAAACATTTCATTTTAAAGGATGACTTCTTCCTCTGAGTTACTTTATTTAATGACTCTTCTGCTGCCATGTGGAGTCATTTCTAATGTTTACTGGCAGGAAACTCCACATTTTCCCTGTAATACTGCCAATAAATTACATATATGAACTGTTCTCTCTAAATGCAGTTACTCATGGTAGCTAAAGGATCATGATTATAATATTCTCTCCACTTCAAACGTTTCCTCCCAGATAAATAAGCGAGGATGGACATCAGACCGACGGAGCTCCTCTGAACGACCAAACATGGCAGTAACACTTCTGCAGCTCAGTTTCTGTCAGTATCACGTCGTCATTTACCGTTTTCTGATGATGAACAGTTCATTTCTCATAATACAAACTGGTAAACAACATCGCTTCTTCTTTATCTGGCAAACAATGCAACACGCAGCTCAAACCACCCCTTTGGTTTCCTTCGATGAAAGCACGAGCAGGTCATTGGCCGTCCTGAGAGAACAGCTTCTCCTTCAGACGATAGTAGCGCCCTTTCTTGGCCATCAGCTCGCTGTGCGTCCCCTCCTCCACGACCTCGCCTTTCTCCAAGAAGATGATGTGATCAGCCTGCTTCACGGTATTCAGCTGATGAGCTACCACCAGCACCGTCCGGCCACAAGCAAACATCTCCTTCAGCACCTGAACACAGAAATATGAGGCCATGTCACAAACTGCTGGCACGTACACACAATTCTTTTGTGGACCTCTTCCCCTCTTCAAGTCTGCAGGTGGTGGTTGTGTTTATTATCAGTTTATCAGCCAAATACTTTCTGCATTAACAGGTTAGTCTTAAAAAGAAATCAACTTTAAAATAATATTAAACTCATAAAACCATAAAAATTCCAAAAAGCTTCAGTTTTCCCTTCGACCAGCTTCTCATTCAGGTGTGCAGAGCCGTCTTTGGGCTATTGTTCCCATGTCAAGGCCGGGGATGTTGTTGCTTTAAGTTTCTGTGTTATTTCGATTCTAATTTATAGTTACAATTTTAGCTCCTTCATCTGATTGGCTGCCACTCATAACCAGATGGGTGGGTGCACTCAGAGCCAGAGTTCTCTTCATTCAAGTTCCAGGAACAGGCTCATAAAAGTAGAAACCCGCCTTAGTTTAAATGTGGCTCACTCATCTTCTCTTGCAGGTCAGGAGAGACGCCTTCAGCATGGCTGTTATGTTTAGATGGCTTCCTGTAACTCCTATGTTGACCACGTGCACTGTGAGCGCTGTCATTTCCTAACAAACCTACAAAGCGACACCAACTGATACGACTCTGGAGTGAAGGGTCATCGCTGGTGACGCGAGCTGGTGCGATGAGCGAGACAGTGAGACTGTCCTGAGTCATGTGGGGGGGACATACTCACATCAGGTGTGGGCCACTGTGTGCCGGCACAAAGCGCTGCTTTTTAGTGGATTTGCACCTGTTTGAATTTTGACACATACCAGAGGTACAAGTGCAGGCGCACTTCATCAGAGATCTACAAATCGTGATGGAAGCGGTCCAGACAGAAGAACAGGACACCAGCCACATCTAAATCAGGAGAGGTTTGCTTTTTCTTTTTGTGTTATCGGCCCACTGACCACTTTCTCATCACCACCACTGTGAGACAGATGTGTTAGAGCAGCTGCTCGACTCACACCCTCACTCAGAGAAAACCCATTTTGGCTTCTTGCATGCAGGATCTCCTTGTTTGGTCACCACGAGCAAAGTTGAGGGTTGTGGAGCTGCCTGTTACAATCCCTGTCAGCGAGCGTCTGTGAAGATGGAAGTTTCTGAGTTTGATTTTTATATACTTACAGAATGCTGAGCATTGACATCCAGTTCGCTGGTTGCTTCATCCAGAATGATGACCTCCGGGTCTCGAACCAGAGCCCTGATCACGGCAATGCACTGCTTCTGTCCTTCTGAAAGATGACCCCCACCTTCTCCTACATCTGAGAGGACAAACAACACAGACCGGGGTTACACTGGAAAACATGCGCCTGTTTTTCCATCACAACTTTACAGTTAATCATTACCGAAACACACCTCCTGGTTTACCTGACTACCAACTACCAGCTGGACATTTCAAACTGTAAAATCAAACTTCGCATCTGTCAGAAAAAGTTCATATCAACATTTATAAACCCATCTGCAGCTCACCATGGTCTATTTTACACATGTGACTCTGTACTTGATGATTTTGCTCATTGACTTGTGCATTTCCTCCCTGTTAGATCAGCTCTATATCATTTATTTTTATTTCCGAATGCAATGAAAAGAAAAACAAACAAACAGGGGGCTTATAAGAGAAACACCTCACTGCAACGTGCAGTATGAATATGCAGGGGTGGCGCTGTCACTTGGTGTTCGCTCTAGTATCACTTCCTGTTCCTGTCACGGTGACCGGATGGGAACTCAAGCGCAGACTGAAAGTCACAGTTCAAACTGCTCTTTATTTACAGAAAACACCAGGTGCTAGATATGTACAGGTGGGGAGAAATCTGGGGTCCCAGGGGTCCAAAAGGGTGATCCAGAGTGGGGAGAAGGGCCTCTCACACTCGCGCTCCACAACACAGTTCCACACAAAAGAGAATTCACACTCAGCCACGACAGTAACTCCTGCTCTGAAAAGGCAGGGCCGGGGAAACTGTTCACAGGAGAAGGGAGGTCAAAACTAGAAAACAGCTCACGGAGGCAAATCTTAGGTCTTTTCACGAAGCTAGAATCTCACACTAACGTGTCAAGCACAATCATCCCGCGACGAGAGAATCTGAGCCCCGGCTTTAAATGGCATAGGAACACGATAGCTGAGTGATTGGAGACAGGTGTGTGGGCCAAAGGCGGAAGCCCGCAGTGAGCTCCGCCCACGCAGAGTGATGAGAGAGGGAGCAGTATCTTAACAAACAACTGTAGCCTCGCAGGGCCGGCCGGGGAGACACAGGCACCATGACAGTTCCTGTTCCAACACACAGTGGAGAAGCGTCTGGGTGCGGCCACTGTGGAGCTCCACAGTGAGTGGAAACACGTGACCTCCATAGTAGGCAGAGACACGTGACCTCTTGCATAGATACAGTGGAAACCAGGCAAGTGGACCGTAAAGGTTGGGACAGAGTCATTCATATACAAATGTGCCGCTAGTAATTGAATAATTCTAGGAGTCGACTAGTCCGCTTACACTGATCATGTTGGCACGTTGTATGCGTTACAACACGGACATATTTAAAACAGTCAATTTTAAACTTGTATTTTTTATCGTGCTCCATGGCGGAGAAACACAGACAAGTTTGTTTCCTGAGCATGGTTTAAGTAAGAGAGCTTCTGTGGGTGACATGACAAAAAATAGTCTCTAAACCACATTTACATTAGACAGCAAATCAGCCAATCAGAATGTTTCCTCGAGGTTCACAGTGCCAGCGGTTACCAGGGGCTCACTGACCGCTCTTTAGACCTGCCTAACTGGAGCTTTAGCAGCAACTCGCAACGTGTCAGCAATGCTCATTTTTCCATAGTAACCAGTGGTTGGCAGGCAGTTGCCAAGCGGTCTCTAGTCCTGTGTGACTGAGGTGAGACACAACATCACAGATGGCTCTGTACCTGTGTCGTACTCGTTCTCCATTTCAGAGATGAAGTCGTGTGCGTTGACTTTATTTGCCGTTTCTTTCACCTTCTCAATCCCGCAGTCCTGCAGGCCGTATTCAATGTTGTATCTCAGAGAGCCAGAGAACAAGACGGGATTCTGGGAAACCAGGGTTACCTTCATGAAGACAGGATTAATGCAGTTTCACCATTTACACAATTAAAGCAAATAAGCTGACGTGTCTCACTAGAACAAGGTTGTGTTGGGGTACATGTGGAAAGAAAGAGATTCACTGTCCAAGTGCTATTTTAACCCCCCGAGCCGAAGACAAGACTAAACACGACAGCTTTCCAAGCCTTTTACACAAACCCTCCGATGAGTAACTGAGGTCTGTGACCTGAAGCTGACGTTAGATTAGACCCACTGTTTAAACCTTTAACTGCATCTATATCTAACATCTACCACGTTTGCATCAATATATTAAAGACTGAGGTCATATGTGCCAAGAGTATCCCTACATTACTTTATTCAGTGCAGTGATTTAAACCAACTGAGCCGTCTGTACCTTTTGATGGAAGTATTTGTGTTTGTAAAGGTGCAGCGGCTTTCCATCCAGCAGGATCTCCCCCTCCTGGGGCTCATACAGCCTCTTCAGGAGGCTGACACAGGTGGTCTTTCCGCTGCCGGAGAGACCCACCAGAGCCGTTATCTTGCCTGGCTGCAGCTCCATCGACACCGACTGGAGAGAAGACGTCAGTGCAGCATTTATAAATCTGTGCAACTCTCACAAAGTAATGATTAACACCATTCCAACAGTGACAGTGGAGGGCATACACAACTAGCACTGTCACAATATGAAATCGCTACCTTCAGAGCGGGTTCCTCTTGATAGTTGAAAGTGACGTTTTGGAAAACAATTCTTCCCTGCAGATTGTCGGGAGCTAAATCTCCCTCCTCCTTACACTTTGGTGTCCTGTCCAGGTAGCTGAACACTTTGGAAATGACTCCAATTGTGGCCACCGTTTCACCGTAGCAGTACAAAATCTCCTGCGACATTCATAACCCAATGAATATCAAAAACAGGCACTACATGTAAATAAATACCCAGAATGATTCGACTTACCTTTAAATTGACTGACATGGGCTTCTGATACAAGAAGAAGGACACGAGGCTGCCGATGCTGAGCTTTCCGGATGAGATGAGGGTGCGGGCCTGTAACAGCATTAGTATCTTTATCCCCAGAGACACCAGCTAAATCAGGAGAGTTTGGAGAGGAGAGTTACTCACAAAGGAGCTGAAAAACGAACAAAACAGGAACTATTATCATGTCAGCACATATAAAATACTGGGGAAATACTCAAATGTTTTGGGAAACCAGGGCATAGTTTCTTCTTGGTGTTGAAATATTCACGCATATGCAGATAGAGTTGAAAATGAAACATGTTGCCTTGCTTCTAACTTGACTGTCGCCTTACCCTCCGCACTAGGAGAAAGACTGAACTGTAGATTCTTGAACGTCTCTTGATGACGTGCATCTGCTCCAGAGCCTCCTGATATCTCCTGATTTCGTCTTTCTCGGCCTTGAAGCAGCGGACGGTTTGAATCCCGCTGACCGTCTGGGAGGCCAGGTCTGCGTTCTGAGCTTGGCAGTCCTGAATCTGCTCTTTCAGCTCCTGTCAGGCAACAAATCAGGAACAATAAACTTCACAACAGTCACCACAAAGCCTTCGTGACTAGCTTTTTTAATATCCTTGATTCTTTCCAGCTATAAACAAACATTTTTCTTCCTCTCGTCAAAAAAAAATGAAGAAAAGTCAGGCTGTTTATTCTTCATTTTTACACCTACCTTATACAAAGTGCTGTATTTGTTTTGCACTACGGCTAAGAGTGGCATCTCGATGCACGTGAGCACAGTGAGCTCCCAGGACAGGCCTAACATCACTCCCAACATAAGGAAGGTTTTTACTGTGCTGCGAACCACGGCGTTAGCATTCAGCGCTACCGTACGGCCCATCCTGTCCACGTCAGAGTGCAGGCGGGAGGAAAGATGTCCTGGATGGTGAAACAGAGAAAAGAATGGAGTTCAGTAACAGCCTAAATCTGCACAGCTTCAATGTTTGTTTTAGATTATGAGGCATTTTATGATGATGCTCTATTTACCGAGGGTTAAATCAGTGTTAATATTTTCACAAAGGGGAACCTTTGGCTTTGTTGACCCTGTAAATTCATGCAGTCCCTAAATATCTTAACAGACATGTCATGCTCCTCTCACCAGGTTTGTTCTCCTCAAAGAACTGCACTTCCTGCTTCAGGAGGGTGTGAAACAGCAGATGCTTCAGCCGCTTGTTCAGTCTGGCCAAGGTGCACATAAATATACCACCTCTCATGCCAGAAAAGACCGCGCTGTTAAGACGGAAAGATAGAAAATCAGAGCGATGCCAAGTAAATAAATGTGCTTCCTACGAATATCTGAGCGGCAAAGAAATGATGGGAACAGTTTTGATTCATCACCTTCCGAGAGAAATGAGAACCAGCTCTCCGACTGCATAACCGAAGCCTGCTTCAAATACTTTACCACTCAGCATATCAATGACCTTCCCCTGATACAACGGGATAAACGTATCACCTGTGAGGAAAGACGAATGACAGGGATAAAGGTCAACAGGGACGCAGTCAGCAAACTTATTAGAAACTTATTTCGAAAGCACTATAAAACCGTAGTGAGTACATAAGGACGTGTAGTGTGGTGGAAATCACATTTGCTACCGACTATGTTATGAGTGTTATAAAATAAAATGGTAAATGGCCTGCATTTGTATAGCGCTTTCTTAGTCTGTAAGGACCCCAAAGCGCTTCACACTACATTCAGTCATTCACCCATTTACACACACATTCACACACTGGTGATGGCAAGCTACATTGTAGCCACAGCTGCCCTGGGGCGCACTGACAGAGGCGAGGCTGCCGGACACAGGCGCCACCGAGCCCTCTGACCATCACCAGTGTTGATCATAGAGTGTGTATAAAAGACGGACTGTGCATTTTTAGGCCAGACCGCTCTTTGTAGGGGTTTCTCAGCAGAAGTGACTAATCTTGGATGAGTAGGTGGGGTCAGCGTACAGGCGCCGGGACACGCTGCAGGCGCCAAAAACAGTCGCTGCTGTCAGCTTTTTAAAGACCTATCCGTTTATCTGCAAATGGATGGCTTTCATTTTAGCTTCTTCTTAGTTTAGTTGTGCTCTCACAGTGAAATCATCTTGACCAGCCTATTTTTTTTTCAGTTTATGCTGAAACCTGCATGTGGCTCTTATAAAACATGCTAATTCTGCTATCCCAGCACACAGACTCAGCAGCAGGAATCGGTGGTTTAACTCTATCAGCGAACAGCGATAGGAGAAAATCTGCTCTCACAGTCTAATTTTTACTTGTATATTGTGTCTTGGAGAGCATTTGTAGAATCAAAGGTCTTTTCTCTTCCAGCTGATTAGAACAAACCTTAAACAGAGTAAAAAAGAAGCTTTGTTTACTTCTCAGAATGAAATAACATGCAGGACCTTTCAGTGCACTTTCAGGTTTAACTGGATTTGGACTCCAGGAAGAAGGAGACAAATACATACATTCAAGGACTCCTAAACACACTAACATATACACAAACCTGCTTTCCTACTTCTGCAGCTGCTGTTTCCACTCTGATGCACACAGAACAGCAAGTCTGTTAGTCTCTTAGAAATGTTTTATGAGGTTTTTAACCAAAATCGATCAGCTGAAATTTTATATTATGTTAGTTAGCAGTGAATTACATCTCAAAATTTGGATGCATGCCTTTTTTCCCAATATTGCTTTTATTCTTTCTTCTTTTTTATTTGAGTCTCTAGTTCAAGTCATTTCCTGTTTTATCTGCTGTGGTCACTTTGCACTCCCATCTTTGTCACTTTCCCCTACCTTGTAATATTCCACCCTGCCCTCATTAGTATAACAGATAAACAGTATAAAAGGTGACTGTAGACACAATCATTCCACTCACTGCTTAGTGAAGTCCCACTATGGGGTTTCTTTCTAACAAGCTTGCCCTTCACCCTCTCATCCAAACATGGCTACTTCTGCCTGCACGTTTCTGATCCATATGTTTTACACTGTAATAAACAACCTGAAAGATATTTGCTTTATGCAAACTTACGTTAAAAATGACCATACCACGTGCTTTATCTAACACACTATAAAATGCAAATGTTTTATACTTACAGATGACTCCCAAGATGAGGAAACCGAAAGCTGCGAGCAGGTAGAGAGTGTCTGGTCTGAAGTATTTTAGTGTCCTCATAAGCAGCCCCCTGGTATCCAGTTTGATGCTGTCCTTTTTCATTTTTCCATCCCCACAGAAGCCCACTTCCCAAATTAAACAGGCCAGAGATGAAGCCATTGGGCACAAGAGGAGCATGCTGAGGTTGGGGGATGGGCCAGAGTAAGGCTCAGATGGAGATGCTTTAAGGAAGCGTCCACTTTCAAACACGGGAGGAAGAAGGCAAAGGAGCGCCACCAACCTGCGGAGGACAGGCTGGGGCTTTCCATCAGTCAGCACGTAGGTGAAAACATGGAGAAAAACCCATTTTACAGCCCCAAAGGCCCACACGCCTTCCAGTCCACCACAGCTGGAGCAGTTGAGCAGCAGCAGCCACAGCAATGAGCCCAGGGCTGCATCGAAAAGAAGGACGAATAATCCGGAGGCTGCCACTTCCATCATTTTACCCTTGGCGGGCGGTGAAATCACAGGAGGCTCAATCTGATCCTACAACAGCAAGTAAACAACAATTATACTTCCCAAACGGGTGTCTTACTGTAAAATATTTAACTATTAATTGTTTCAACGACAGTAGAAACTGCCAGAGGGGGAGAATCAGGCAAACAGGAGTTAAATTTCAGATTTGCAGGTGTGAGCAGCTGATAGTGGCGAGCTGATTCTGTTGAACTTCACCTCAACCAAAATAGTTTAATTAGACTGAAGAGCTCCTACTTCAACCAGAAGCCGTTCACACAGGACGCGAACGATCATTAACTTCAAGATGAGCGACTTCAGGAAACCACTGACTGACATATGACCTGGTAGTAAATACCAGAGGGTTACCTAGGCAACTGGAGCCTGTCTGCAAAGCAATGCATGATGAGTAAATTGGTCCCTGTGTAAATGCTGCTTAAAAATTTTCCTTCCACGAGAAGATGAAAAAGGAAACTTTCAAACTAAATAAATATTCTCTTCATTAATTTTCATTTCTATCTGGTTTTGTTTAGTTTCATTTCGTTTCTAGTGTTTGAAAGATCTCTTATTTACTTTTTTTTCATGAATTATTGTAGAATGAGGGGTGTTTGTCAGCACTGAAGCTATTACAGTTAACTAAAACTAAACAAAATAAATGCAACTAGAGAAAAAAAAACAATGGTATAGTTAAGTGGAATAAAAACAATAACTTGGTGCAAATATTATTAAGTGTTTCTAGTTTCTCTACAGTCTTTAGCACTCAGAATCTGCCAATTATCAACTGCCTCCTCTGCTACTTCGATACAAGTGGCTGATGAGGACGTATCTAATCTGTTCATCTTCATCATAAATGTTTAAATGAAAAAGGAACCATTCTCCACAAATGAACTTTCAGTATTAGTGGTCATGTATCGGTCAGACAAGCCTAACACACACTGTTAAAGGAAAACAGAAGGGGACCTCTGGGAACCACATATGAACTTTACAGAAGCTGGAAACTAGATCTCATAGGTGTATTTAAAGTCACATCTATCTATGTAATTCAATTTTAAGATATTGTATTTCATTGGTGCATAATTTGTGCAAGTTTAACGTGTGTATGTATGAGTGTGACCCGTGTTACTGTGGCCCAGCGTTCGTTTAAGTGGTTTTGTAAGATCAAAATAAACAAAAGTCGATCAAAAATATCAGAGAGAAAAAAAAAAAAAGTAAAACTGAACTGAAACTAAACCTTTCCTATTCCAAAAACGCAAGGATCAAATCTGGCAACAAAGTGAAACTAGCGTAAACTGAAACTAAAAATTTAAAATGAATAAAAAGGTAAAGTAATATGAAATTTTATACTATAGTAACACTACTCAGGAGCCTAATTTTTCAGGACTTCAGAGGAGAGATTACAATACAAACACCGCGCTTTGTGAAGCATTTGGCTCACGATCATTTGGCCATCCTCAAGCCTCAAACATCTGCACCTAAACTTCACCTGACGGTGTAATCACAACCTGGACCAAAAGGCTCAAAATAAACACATTCTTTTTTTAGTTTCAGTTTATTTACACCTCCTCTCTCACACTCTTAGGGTCACTCTCAGCAATCACATTCTTAATCACTGAATAAAATATACAAAAAAGTGACATATTAATCTACTGTAAAAGCACCACAGAGACACATTTTCTGACTCCGGGGGATTTTTTCACATTATCAACACCCGTGGTAAATATGAGCATAACGTTAACACTATAACCTGTTGTACTTATACTAACAAAGCCTTGCAGCTTTTCAATGCAACTCTAGAGCATAAACCATATCTGCAGCTGCTGGTTGTCATTGCAGCTCACTTAATTGAGGAGATAATTTCAGTAATAGGCCGTTTACGTTACCTGCTCTTCTCCCTGCCGTTTCATATTTAACTGTGTATACACCTGACGCATTAAAATGTATTTAAATTGAGTTTATCGGGACTAATTTAGATTACCTACCGTATATCTTTCTCCTCCACAGAGCACAGCTAGCTTAAATGTCTGCAGCACCTAGCCGCTTCACTTTTACTTTCACTTTCATTTAGCTGACGCCTGCGCGGCTCCGACCGCGTGAAAAAAGCGCGACATCACTCAGGACATCAAACTCTGCCCTCATGTCTGTTCAACTATCGTTTTTATACCAC
>VURO01048356.1:11313-31141 GCA_015108175.1 Pelvicachromis taeniatus
ATACCACGAATCAACGTTTGTGGAAAGTTTTACACTAAGAAAAACGGCTCGTTTCACATATTGGCCACAAGATGGCGACAGTTCGCGTCGTTGGTTATGTTGTTGGAAACGACTTCTTCCCTTTCACAATAAAGGCACGGCAGTTTGTTTGTCTGTGCAAATACTTGAAAGCAAAGATATTAACTTTCACGTTTTTGTTTTTAAAATGCAGTAATTTGAATTTAAAATCAGTCTCAATCTTTTTAAGAAAAAATTGAGTATATAGGCTCATATTTAATAATAAAGCCTTGTATTACGTCCATATTAATATTTTTAAACATTTTTGTTCTAGTTTTTAAACATTAAGCAGGTATGAGAACAAGTTTGGAGAGAACACGTAATATAGTTTCACTTTCCTCTCAACATGACATTTGATGATAATTCTTGCATATAGAGAAAGGACCAAGTTCAGCAGGGGTCATATGCTGTGGAGCCCTAAGGACTATATGAAGGGCATTATAGTGTGTAGACACACAGTGTCACTGATTGTAAGAATGTAAAATTTTTTTTAAAAATGTCAGCGTTTACTGGAGATTTCTGGGGACAGAGAAAGTTCAAGTTTCTCCCAAGTGTCTCTGATCTATTTTTATCATTTTATTAGGTATAAAATCAGATTCTGTCAGATTTTCTAGTAAGATCGAACTTTGGTTCTTCCACTAATTTATTGGGCACTTCTGCTGGGCTTCAGGACATCTGGATTAAATCCTCTCAGTTAATAAATACACACCAATATTATGTGTATTAGTCAACAATAAGAAGAACATTAGTTCTCAGTCTGAGAGGCTGTGTTTTATTCTCCAGCAATAATCGGGGCACATAAAAAATTAATTAATTAAAAAAACATCACAAGACACATCTCTGATATTCAAACATTTATTTTCCCCAATCATAATATATAAATAAAGAATTTATAATAAAGATATTTGACTTGAAGCAAGACAAGCATCTAAAAATTACTAATAAATCCTCTGTTGGTGCTTACATCTTTGTTTACTGCAAGACAGTCTATACCTGAAAAGTGTATTTAATACTCTGTTATAATAGCTTGTACTTGTAGTGTGAGCTGTGATCAGCGCCTTTTAAGACGTGTTTCAAACGTCTGACGTGAAATGCGAAATCATCTGCTTCTTTGTTTCTGAAAGCACGTGAAATGATCATTGTGGATCATCTTTAAGAAACACGGCAGCTATGTAAAAAGGCACTGTTGCATTGAAGAATGAAAAGCAAGCACAAGAAATAAAAAAAAAAAACATGATTAATTCACTGCTATTACGGTACATGTTAATTTGCTATATATGACAATGAAGTGCAGGCAACAGACATGTTTCTAGGTCCGTGTTAAGTGAACCAAACAGCTCAGCGAGGTGGGCAGATAATGTGTAATTCTTCTTTAAAGATGTAAAAAAAAAATCATAAAGTTAAATATCCTTTAGTGCACATGGTTAAAATTCCCTCTGAGATCTGAGCACCTCCAAACCCAAAACTCCTGTTTATTTCTGAAACGCAGGCTCATTTCTCACCATCGACGATGACTTAGACCTCACAGGGTTGTCAGTCTGCTTTCCTTTTAATCTTTATCATTCTTAAATCCACTAAAAAAGACCAAAAGCAACAATAAATCCATGCTACTAACACATCTGATATACCTCCACTGTTTCACATCTTCCTTCAATACCACCAGTGTGTATTCATCCACAGCTGAAAATAGATCCTGACAAATCCGGTACTTATTCCCGCTTTAAAAAACATTTCTTTCTTTTTTTAAAAAGTCAGCAATGATTCGGCTTTTTATAAGAACAAAAAACGGACTTGTACAGTGTATTTGTGGTTCATTTGAAAAGATATACATTTGGAGGTTGAATGAAAGTGAAGGGCGGTCAGACCGCTCATGGTAATTTGCTTTTAAACAAGCTGAACATAATCAGTATGGCTGTTCTCCAGGCTGGCAATGCCGGCATGTGATGGTAAGTAATAAGTAATGATTACTGATAAGTAATCAGTTGCTATCAACCACCAGACTGAGTAGGAGATGCACTGAAATTTAATAAGGCAGAGGCTTTTATATTTGGAACTGTGTTTATCAGTGTTTCTGTGTCGTACAGGTGAGCACTGACCGACAGGTGCAGCTTCTCAGGAGGAGCACACCCAACACCGACACAAAGTCTAATCTTAAAATGACTTCGAGGAATGAAAGGCTGGAGTTATGACACACGGACACCACGTCAGGCACTGCACATCATGTAAACGGAGTAACTGCACATACATTTTAGAAATTCACATGCTGTGGAAAAGTCCTCACATCCTGCCTCTCCTGTGATCGTTCCAGTGAGAGGTTTTTGAACTACAGTATAGCTAAAGTGCCAACTGATAAAACAGTTGCCTGCTCAAACCAATAACGCATTAAACTGACATATTGTTGAAATTTTCATCCATCCATTTATTTTCTTTATCACTTATCAGAGTACACCCTCTACAGGGCACCACAAAACTCACATTCACAACTACAGCCATTTTTTTTTTTTTTAATTTAGCACCAGTCTTGTTAAAAAGTATGCACACCCCTGAAATTAACCGCCTTCAAACCACGAGTGTCACAGCAGAGGGTCTCACTGACACTCTGCTGTGCAGCTTTCACTTCATTTCACTGACACTGAAGGGCATTAAAGCGTTTCACACCCCTGTTTACTCTGGATTAGGTATCACTCATAAAAATGTATGAGCGACAGGTCTGACTGTGCTGTTCACATTGCTATTAAAGTACACAGTGTCCATTAATGTGTGGGAACTTTACCAAAAAACATGATGTGTTGCTTGTCCAAATGTGAAAAGCTTTCCTATGACTGTTAACATGAGTGTGTATAGTGCGGTCCGTTGGATTAATCCTCAGATTATAACAAATTATAGCTTTTTGTCTTTTAAGATGTCTTTACAATGTTATAAATACAAAATAAAAACACCCTCATCCATTAAAAACGACCTATTCGGCTCATTTCTGGCTCCATACTTTTATTATTTCAGTCTCCCAGAGTAGCTTTGCATGATTCACAATTCAAAACCATCCTGATATATTTTAGTGGGCTTTTCTGCTGCCCCTCTGTCTCGAACCACATGTTTTAAGTCGGCTCCTGGTGAGCCAACTTCCTTCTGATTGGCTGGAAACAGAAGTGGGTGGGGCTTCTATATTCACGTCCACAAGTCTGCGCTTGAGCCTATTTTGGGGCTGTCCCCTCTAAGGTCATACGTAAAGGAAAAACAGTGTTTCCCACAGAAAGAAAAATCTCTTCTTGGGTTTGGTGATAAAGAGGTGAATGGACGCAGTCTTGAAACTTATTAATAAATAATATCATACACACTTTGAGATAATAAAAAACGTAGCAATCATCAGCTCCCACGGAGGGTTGGTCTATAAACAGGCATCCACACAGCAACCAGAGTCCGAGAAAGTGAGTGACACTGAGCGACCTCCAGTGAAGACAGGAGAAATAACTGCAGGCGAATCACAAGTTTAACTTTGCAGTCAGCGGTTAAAGCCAAGAGGAGAGTGAGAATGAAGGATAGACTGATATTAAAGGTGATAAACGCAGTACATGAACAGAAGTGCTGAGCCACCTACACATTACACATACAGGGGCTGCTCCATGCCACGAAGCTCCTGGTGCACAGCTGTTGTGCTGATGTTAATGCCAAAGAAGGTTTGGAGCTCGCACTATATGCCTCAGCACCCAGCAACCTCATACTGTAACTGTATGTGGTCACGTAGATGAGCTTTCCACTTTGCAATGATATCACTCACACTTGACTGTGGAATATTTTGGAAGGAATCTTGTTACAGGACAGTTCTGCAGTGCACTGAGCTCTTCAGAACAACCCCTTCTTTCACAAATGTTTGTAAAAGCAGACTGCATGACTGGGTGCTTGATTTTATACACCTGTGGCAAGGCAGGGCCCATAAAATCTACATTAGAGGGTTACCTAGGCAAACAGGGCCTGGAGTGTCCTCTACTGACCAACTGTCGACTAGAGCTGGCCCTCAGGGCTGTGAGAGAGCTCCAGAGCACAGCAAGTACCAACCTACTGTCAGAATAATGGTTTGCCTGTAGAGTAAGGACCAGAGCTAGTTGTTTAGCGGCGATTGAAATTTCAAAATAAGAGCGAGGGGCTTGAGTCATCTTAGATGGATGTAAAAATAGAAATTAATTGCAACATATAGAAGCAAATGGATGGATGCAGCATATACCTGTGTGGCACACCCGAGTGAAGTCTAGGTGTGGGAAACACTGTTGAAAGATCTGGATGAAGCTGGCTGTTGGTTTTGGCTGTATTTAACAACTATTCATCACGAACATGAAAGAAAACAGAATAAAAACACAACATGACCCCTTGAACTCTTGATAAGGCCTCAATAGGTTGCGCTTCACCACTCCACAATGTTTCCAACTGATATTTCTGCACCGCCCTTTCATTTCTGTGTCTGTGAGCTCATCGTACACTAACACACCATTGAAAAACACTGTTCCAGCAAACATCTACCAAAGCCTTGATTTCTCTAATTAAGGGATTATGGGCGTATCTTGGCTTGATAGAGTGATATACTTCACGTGTGATAGATTGTGTGGATGAAATCAGCAGCATTTTGCAATAAACAGTACAATCACGTCGTGGTTTTTAAGTGCACATCTCCTGATTTTGGTATGCAACCTTGGTCAAACAGTGCAAACTCTTCGTACTATTTGTTCTGACTTTTATGGTGCTCCAGATGTTAGGATGTGTGATGCCTTTCAACCATGGAAAAGTAAACCTCGCAACATCTGGCGCGCAAGGCAAGCGAATGCAAATATTAGGAATCGTTTGCAGAACAGTCTGACCGAGAGTGTGACGTGTGCTAAAAGGTGACACACAGTGTAAGCAGGTTCACACGCTGGTGATATACTCCGCCCCGTTAGCTGAGGCCTGGTCTTTATCTCCCTCTGTGGACACGCTGCTGTACTGGCAACCAGGAACCACGTCAATCGCGGGTATCGCCGGATCGGGCGCTGTGGGTGACCCCCCCTGATTCAGCGCCTTCCTCTCCTTTTTATCCAGCCAGCAAAACGACACCATGAGGAACACGGCGGCTGAGGCAACAACGGCACTGCAGGCAAAAAAAACGTGGTAGTAGTGGCCCATTCTGTCAACCAGGATTCCTGGAAATAAAGAAAACAACAGCGTCAGCATTTTGACTTATGTATGCTTCTTGTCAGAGACATGCATGGGGGCTTTTCTTGGCTAAACCTGTTGCACTAATCTTGCTGAATAGTGCAATCCTCATAAGCACAAACCTGTGGAAAATCACTGACCCAGAGCTTACATCAGCGGTCAGTGTGATATTTGCTCACAGGCAGGTTCTCTACTTAATCAGCATAATATATTCTGACTCCACCGAGAAAAAAAAAATCAACATCTTATCAAACTGTGTTTGTCTTCCATAACTGTGACCTCTGCAAATCATTTTGCTGTTATAATAAGTAGCGCATCAGGTCAGATGTATGAGCAATATAATCCTGTCCTGACTTGTCTCTGTGGTTATGTCACTGCTCGGCCGGAGAAGCAGCCAGACAAACAGTCTAAGCATAACTGTCATCTGAGACGGAAGCAGCCCCGAGAGGGAGAGGAAGCCTCTGCCCCTTCCTCGCTCTGCTGCAGCTCGAGCTCATTCCTCCACTAAGAAGAACAAACTGTTTTTCTCCCTGTGTACCGGCTAAAGAGCCTCAACAGTGCAGTGCCGCCTCCTCCTTCATTTTCGCCGTTCACATGTGAAAACATGTGCACTGAAGCATACGCGATCACACATGAAGGCTTTACTTTTCTGGTTCTTATAGGTCAGAGCAGATAAAACGATTTGGAGCAGGAATTTAGATGGAGCTGCACTGATATGGACCTACTGGCTTTTAAACTGACTTAGCTACAACTACAGAGCTCTGCCACTGATAGAGGTCAGTGCACTGTAACTTGAGAAGAAACATGTAGATGAAAAAAAAACAAACAACACAAAGAAACAACCTGGTGCAAAAAGACACAATCAAACTATCATGTTTTTGTCATAAGTTTGCGTTGTTTGATCCTCCACTTTTATTTTGAAACTATTTCTGAGGCAAGATTATCTAATCAGAGATGCAAGTTTTCAATATAGTGCTCTTTTAACCTGGCTTGATCTCAAGCTGAACTGTTAAACTGGTCTCGAGTTTTGGTTTAAAATCATCTGCAAACTACGAATCACTCATTCTTTCCGCAGCATCACTCACTTGTGTGAGTGGAGGACCCGTGTTAATCCATGTTGAATTTGCTTCACCTCTCAGATCGGGCGTGTTTGTGGTGTTTTTGGTTCTTGTGTCTGGTTTCTTCCTTCTCTAATCTGGGTGTGCTTATATATACTTGTCTCTATCCTGTCTTCCTTCTTTCACCCCAACCGGTCACAGCAGATGGCCCCGCCCCTCCCTGAGCCTGGTTCTGCTGGAGGTTTCTTCCTGTTAAAAGGGAGTTTTTCCTTCCCACTGTCGCCAAAGTGCTTGCTCATAGGGGGTCATATGATTGTTGGGTTTTTCTCTGTATGTATTATTGTAGGGTCTACCTTACAATGTAAAGCGCCTTGAGGCGACTGATGTTGTGATTTGGCGCTATATAAATAAAATTGAATTGAATTGAATATACTTATGTTTACTTTGGCTAGATTTTCTCTTTGCATCCCATGTGCACTCACTAAGCTTTATGCGTCTGCAGTTACCCAGCCTCACTGTAATACTTGGATTATTACACGTTTGGATTGTTTTCTTGCCTGTATTGAGCAACACATTTACTTCATCACCTTTTGTTGCTACACCTTCCTTGTCTGAACTATGAAACTTGATACTGTTTACCAGGAATTAACCACAGCCTGCGTACGAGGGACTGGGCAACAGAATGTGAAATAACCAGGAGTCACTAACACCGGCTTATTTTTATACATATTGATAATCCAAGCAGCACAACCCCATTTTCCAGACAGACCAGATTAACATTTAGCAGAGGAACGTCACATTTTGGCCATTGTCGTGTGGTCCTTTAGCTGCATGTTCGATTTTGTAGCCCTGATGGTCTTTTTTTCTTTCTCCAAATCCATTTTTAAAATAAACAATAACTTTAAAACTAAGTGGTGTGAAGTCCTGAGAAAGGCCAAAGTGGGTATGCAAGGATAACTTTTAACTCACTGAAGATAAACCTCTATATAAAGTATTTTCTTTCCTTTTTATGGCAACTTGTAAACAGTGATGCATTTTTGGCATGGCTCCCTCACTCAGGCTCTTACTAGTAAAGGTCTCAAGTTATTATGAGGCTCCAACAACCAAACAAAAAGGTTAATTGTAGTTTCAGAGTCCTTCCTTTTGTCTGGAATCTATACAACACAAAGTTCACAGTAACACAAAGAGGAAACACTTTCTGTCTATCTAACACCATAAATTAGCTTCAGCCTGAAGGTTTAACTGTATTTTTCAGAGTAAGAGGGCTTTGGATTTTCTCCCCACCACTTATACTGTGGTGCTCTTAGAAGGAATCTCCTTAGGGCCAGTATAAACCTGAGCTAACCTGTTCCACAGTTCATAAGGTTGCCTAGAAGTCCCTAAAAAAAAATGTAAACCAATCCTTTAAGCAGCTCTTTAGCTGTTCCCTCGGTCTCATACATCAAATCTAAGCCACATTTGAATATGAAGTGAGATCATGTCTCACAAAGTGATGCAGAAAACATGAAGAGAGACTACAGGCAAAAATAATTTTGAATATCTACGCCTCCAGGGTTTTTGCTGGCTTTATGGTTATGGTTTCACAGGATACAAAAATATGACCTACATTCTCTCCATAACTCTCACACATGATAATATCTACGTTTCCTTTACCTGCCAGCGGAGGCCCGATGAGCAGCGTGACGCTCTCCATGACAGCGAGGAGGCCAAGGGCTGAGGGAAAGCAGCTCATCTCCACTACATCCATGAGGACAGTAAACATCAGGGAGCCCACCACACTCATGGAAAGCCCGTAGATCACCACGTAAGCCAGCAATACATGGAAGCTGGGCCCAATGCAGCAGATGCTGTTACTGAGCCCGTTGACAAGCAAAGCTGCAGAAAACACGTAAACGTGTCGCCCTTTGAACCAGGGCAAGTTAAATACGATGCCAAACGGTGGCCGCACCACGATGTTGACGATCCCCAGGATGGACAGCAGGTACGCAGCCTGACTCGGCTCCATGTTGTTTGCTGTGGCATAGGGAACCAGATACACTAGAGGTACCACAAACCCGAGCATCGTCCACGTGATGCCGATGGAGTACACGCGGTAGCGCAAGTTGTTGCAGAACTGATCGAAGGCCATGTGTTTGCTCAGGAAAACCAACATGGAGCTCCAAATCGTCCTCACCCTCCCCTTTTTCTTGCTGTCGCTATTCTCGTCTGGCGGAGGAGGTCCGTGGTTCATCAGCGGCTGGCCACGATGCCTTTTGGGCTCAAGGGGCCTCATCACAGCTCCACACACACAGCAGTTCAACAGGACGGCCCCCAGAATGAGAAAACTTCCCCTCCAACCGTACTCTATGTGGAGGTAGTTTCCCAGGACAGGCAGAGTGCACAGTCCCAAGGCGGTGCCCGTGGAGGACATGGCGTTGGCAAACACACGGCGACGCACAAAGTAGTGTCCCAGGATTGTCACAGCTGGTTGGAAGCTGAAGCAGAAACCAAGACCTGGAACAATGCAAGACGGGTGACATTTGTATTATCAGAAATAGTTCTAATATAAATGTAGAAAAGTTGTACTATGTCTAATCTATCCTGAGTAACAATACTTTGAGTGTTGTTTTGCTAATGCTTTTATTTTAATACTTTTTATCTCATCCTTTTGACTTTAAAATCTAGTCTTGAAGATGCAAAAATCAAAATCTGACAGACCTCCCTTTCAAGGTAACCTCCTTGTACACCTCCTGTCCTGTACTAACCATTGTGAGAGCATGTACAGTGATTTAACTGCAAACCTCAAACATTTAACTTTCATTTTTTTAAATTAGGACAGGTGATGAGCTTTTACTGATGAACTTATACTCCAGCTATGACAAAGCCTGAAGGTGGTTCATCAGGGCAGAAATATGACCAGGAACATGGTTACCCGGGTAACCTCGGTTCTATGAAACCATATTCCACTATGGAAAGCATGTCTTATCTTAGACCACGTATTTAGTTTAAGCCAAACACTTTCAAAAACCTCTTATATCATATTCTGGCCCCAGACAAGGTGTTCTGTTTGTCTTAACTGTGCCACAAAGAGTGCCACACAAAATGTATTGAATATTTTTCTGGTTACACCGACACATACTCACTCAACATCTGTGCTACTTTACAGATCTGGCTTACTGTGAATTCATATGCTCCCAGAAAATGAAATCATGATGAAAGGTTTACGTTTTGACAGAATTGCAGAGGCATAAATCCAAGAAGAAAAATATGAAAGTAGACCAGAGGTACAAAAGGGGATGGCTGACTTACCTCAAATTGGATAAGGCTTTCCCTTTTATGCAGGACTTAATGATAACATCTCAAAAATGAGAGAAAGCGGTAACATTTTTGTATCTGTATCTTTATCAATTTACCACAATGTATTATTGTATGTATGTATGTATTATTGTAGGGTCTACCTTACAATGTAAAGCGCCTTGAGGCGACTGTTGTTGTGATTTGGCGCTATATAAATAAAATTGAATTGAATTGAACCACAACAATGAACAGCCACAACTATGAAAATGAGACCAAAGCTATCATGAAGTGAAATTATCTTGAGTTTATACTTCTTTTGAATGTCTGTATGTCAAATTTAAGTGATATAAAGTTTCTAAAAGATGTAATGTTGCATTTACAGTGGTCCAAACTCTGCCTGCTTTGGTCTCCACCAACCAAACAAATATTCGGCACAGCTGAACTCTACTTGTGCCCGCCCTTTGATGCTCGGCAAGGTAGCCTTGTGTACCCATGGCAATGAAGTGTGTGCTGGGATAATAAATCTACTGAGTGTTTGCTGACCTGTAATGACCCCGGCAGTGATGTAAAGCTCAGTGATGGACTGGGTAAATGAGCTGACAGCCATTCCAAGTCCGCTCAGGACCCCTCCCAACATGATTGTCGCTCGGCAGCCAAGTTTCTCCACCAGCATGCTACAAAAGGGACCTGTGGATCAAATTTAATGCTCTTAGTTTAATACCAGAGCCCGAGTGGGCAAATGCCTTAATCCTCCAGCATATTTCACATAACTTGTAATCTGCACCGGCTGGATGACCTTCAAAAGAACCGAACGTATGACTGAAAATATGTCTGCTCTTTCATTTGCCCTGTGCACAAGATGTTTGCCTTACATATCTGTTTCTTACTCTCACTGCCAGCGAGATTAGGTTTCGTCTTACACTACCTTTTGTGTGCAGATCATCCTGACTCACCTGCGCACCATGAAAAAAACCTCACAGTCTGTACTCGAAAGCTTGAGCAAATACATCAGTGTGCACTGGTTAAAGGTCAATAAGAGGGGTGTCAAATTTAACACGGCCTATCTCTGTTATTAAACAGCAGAGTGGCTAGATATTAATGGGGGACAGTCACTGAACTAACGTGTTTAAGACTCCTGTTTTTGCACCATTAAAACAGTTAGATCACGCTATTCTTTATCAGAATCTTTTAGACTGTGTTTATTCTAAATTTACAGTTTTAATAACTCATGAATCACTTCTTAAGCGCACAAATCTGGCCTGGGACAAGGCTCCCTTGTGCAACTAACTGGAGATAAACCTGATTATAGTCATATTTGTGTGAGATCATGATAATTTCTAAGATTAAAGCATTCCAGTCTCCAAAATTCATGAGAACTGTATCCAAAACTGACTGTAACATGCTATACTCCTGTCTCTGAGCCTGATGGTGGCCTCCTTTACTTGCGCCGACATCTCTCTGGACCACACACTGAGTGTTTCAATAAAAAGCTAACGAACCCATGAACTTTCAGATCTTTTATCGATCTGCCACTGCTTGTCAACCAATTGTCAAATTAGCTCTGAGCCTCTAAAAAAGCTAAAAGTCTGCACTTCAGTCATGTCTTGACTGTTTGAATTAAAATGGATGCAAAGCTACAAAACAACTATAACTGTCTAACTCGTTATAGACCTAAACATACATTTACCTCTGGTTTGTTCAGAGCAGAGTTAAAGGTTGAGTCTGACATTATTGCATAACTTCTTTATCGTGAACCTTAAAAAATAAACTTAAAGTGCTGCTTTGTTAATGCTTTCCCAAGCCCATATTTTTCTGATGTGTACCAAATGGCATTTTTATGCTATAGTTCTGCTTTTACATTTCACAAATAACATAAAAGCTAATTTCCTCATCATCAAAAGCTCCTGTACTGTATGATATAAATTTGATCTTTCCCTAATGATCGTAACTACGCAAGCCGAGAACGGCCGTATCCGTTAATAATATTTTTCTCTCGTTCTCTCGTGATAGCGAGTTATTTATCCCATTATCTTGAGAAAACTGATTCGTTTTCTCGTGATAACGAGAGAAAAATATTATTAACGGATACGGCCGTTCTCGGCTTCCGTACGTAGCAGATGTGTGTATACAGATTTCGTTCTTATCAGTTTGCCCAATCTAAACAAAACTTTGCACAAATATTGCCACACATACAGCAGTTATCAACATCTATATGTTTTTTTTTAAGATTCATTATAAATCCCAATTATTTTGATTATCATATATATTATGTTCATTTCACTATTCCCCCGCGAAAGGGATGTTACGTTCTGTGTCTGCGTTTGGTTCAATGGACGTCGCCTAATCATAACGTCACAGTCACTGTGATGCAATGTTGTTCAAGTAAATATGTAACGAAGAATTTAAATGGCTGTGAGGAAAGGTTTTTGCTAATAATGTGCTGCATTTTCTGAAAAAGGAAGTAAGAAGATTGAAGGAGAGAAGTGCACTTAAACAGGCAGGTACCAGTTGTTTGGTGTTACAGGCCTCTTCTGGTAAAACACTGACATGTAATTGTATTTTATACTGAATGTGTGAACGCTTTCCTCACCTCATATAAAAACTATGACGCTTATTACTTTTTCGTGATAAATGTTGCTCTTAAATTTATTTGGGAGTGAAAAAATTGTAAAGAGGAGGAACTTTATCCAACTATTCTGATAAGACTGAGATAAACCACGGGCTGATTTACACTCTCGTTTCATTCTAGCTTTTTAAATATTGACAGTTCAAGACAGATAGGACAGATAAAAAGTTGCCTCATCACATAAAACCTATTTCTAATCTTTCTAATAAAGAAAGAACTCCTGGACATAGATAAAGGACCGGCCTAACCACATTCCTTTGAACCTGTGTTTCCCGGGGTTATATCTCCAAACTAATCTCTGTTTTTGGCTGGATTTAAAAGGAAGCCAACAGAATGAGAATGAAAGTGTGACGCCTTCTTGTCATAAATCTATAATCTGCACATATGAAGATGGTGAAGATATGAAGATCAGAAATTTTAAAAGGCTGTAATTTGGTCCCTGATTTTAGTCTCTGTCAGTTTGGGCCCCTGTGGGTGGATTACCCCACTTAAAAGCTGTGGGTTAATTTTTGTTTTATAACTCATCCATCTGTATACGGGATTAAGGCTGATATACAGAGACTTCTATGATTTTACACTGTCGTACTCATAGTAAGTCTACTTTGGATAGATACAACATTATAGCTTATTACCAACATCCCCATGGAGAAGATGAATGGGATTTACACTTCTACTACCTCACTGTTGAGTTCATGTTGGACCTCTCTGCCCTGTTTATGCTGGGGGTTCAAAAAGAGAATTTAAACGTGGCTCCCAAAACCAATGGGTGATGTCACAGTGGCTGTATTCATCATTTATATACAGTACATTTTATTCTCAGTAACTGGTTCCCACAATGCCCTTTCGCAGTACAGACAGGATCACAGTAAATAATAATTCAACAGTAATATCTTCTAAAAGTCAGCAAACATTAGCTACCAGAACTGAAGACAATCATGCCAGACTAAGTGTGTCAGTTTAGTTTTGTTTAACTGCTTTTAAAAGTGACACTTTATTGCTAAACCAGCTATTTTAAACTAATCTAATAAATCTGAAAGTTTTGATTTATGATAGGATGAGCTTCTTTTAGGTTTTACTTTTCATCAGCGCAGGAACGAAGACTTCAGAAGTAAAATAGCTGCTCTAAGGTTTGGATTATTTCTTCTGTGAATGAAACACTTTAGGCTGTGGGAAGCGAGAGGACTGCAGCTTCTCATGGAATTACCTTCTTTAAATCAACATCACACAGCAAGACAGGTAAAGCATCCTCAGTTTGTTTCTTGATCGGGTTTCACATTTTCCCTGAACAATAACAGCTGCTGCAAACTAAAACTACCCTCAGGCCAGGGGGCATTAAAGGGCAGCTTCAGTAGTATGGTAAATCCTAGTTATTATTCTCTTAAATTACATCGTCGGCCTGCTGGAAAAACTTGAGTTGAGGTTATTTCCTGGTAATCTTGCTTTACCTCCTGCATGAAGCGCTGATGTCATGATGGAGGGCACCCAGGAGGTTTCGCTGTTGGTTGCGTGGAACTCATTCTGCAAGTCGGTGTAGAAGATTCCCACACAGGCGGGAAATGCCAGTGTGAAAGCCAGGACCAGTATGGTGGCAACCATCACTACCCAGCCCCAGCCGCCATCTGGAGCTGCCAGTGCTCCAGTTACAGCCACGGAGACTCGGCGCCCTCCTTCCTGTCCCCTCTCCTGCAATTCACAATCATCGGCCTCCTGGATTTTCTTGTGGTCCATACCGTTGGCCTGCTGGAAAACCTCGGAGGCCTCCGAGTGGAGGATGCGATCACTCGTCCCGCTGATTCCATTTCTCTGACTCATTTTCTGCGTGGCAGCTCAGGCAAGGCTCCTGTGTGAGTTCTGCAGGGTGTGTGATTGTGCTTGCTGTCCATCTCACTGAAACTACTGTAACCTTTATGGAGACCTACAATCACAAAAGCAAACAATGTGTCAGGTAGAGTAGCATTCATTAGAAGTAATGTTAAACCTGGGCACAGATTGGAATATAACCGACAGACATACTGTGCTGCTCTCCATGTTACCCCAATGATGAATGAGCCTGACGTCTGTAGTTATTTATCTTACTAAGATAATGTGATAATGCATTTAAAAATCTATTTATTTGGCTGTCACAACAAGATGTGGATTACACCTTTATGTTTAGCCTAACTTGACTCAGCTGATATTTTAAAACACCCCAACATTAACAGGGAGATGCTCATATTTCTTACTTTTAAAATTTACATTTATCAGCCAACAAATAAAAAGTATTTGCTGATACTGATTTATTGGCAAATTGTAAATATTGATGGCCAACATATCTATTAGGCTATAATTTAAATAAATGTCTTCTTTTTTTTCTTTTCTTTTTTTTTAACAAAGAGCACCTTAAACACCTTGCTAACTAAGCTAGTTAACATTATCTGATAACTTGAGCACTCAGGATAAAGTCCCATAAAAACCATTTACAAATATTAATAAATGTTTGCATGCTAACAAGCTAAACAAAAAGTAACAAATTTAAACATTAAACAGGTCTGATACTGAATATTACTCTGCAAAATACTATACTGTACTATACTTAAGAGATAACAAAGATATTTAGTTAGATGACAAGTCAAAAACCTGAAACAGTAGACAAAATAATTAAATAAATGAAGACCTTTTGTTGGTTAATAACCTCTGAGCTAAAAAGCTTGTTCTAACAAGCTAAACCTCTTTGTTACGTTTATATTAGCATGCTAACGAGCGTCCTAGCAAGCTAAGGTGCTTCTTTTGCTTGGTTCATACATACTGAATATAATTATTGGCCCTATTAGCATAATAACACAGAATAAAAACAAAATGCCAATTAAATCTCATCAATATTAGTGCTTTTTAAAACTTAATCGAACCCATATTTACCCCAAGTGACTATTGAAATGTGACTGTCTGCTGTAATTTTACTCACTTTGTTCTGACCCTGAAAGACTCACAAAATGCCAGCAGAGCCAAGGTTATAAACACAAGGATATCAGACAATGACTCTTTATTAAAACAGGTAATCAGTTACGGAAAACCAGGGGAATGTCCGAGTTATAATGATCTCACTGGCTGGAATAAAGGTTTGTACATCCTGAAATAAAGGAAATTAAACTTGGCAACGCATTTCAGCCGACAGACGGCTGACTGTGTTGCGTTGCCGAAATTATTAGGAATGATTTAGTTGGAGTCATGAATCATCCCATGATTTCTCCTGTGTGCAGAATGAAAGCCCCCACAGGACTACAGTGCCCACATTTCCAGTTAAAGGCCTTCACTTCAAAATCAGTTCAGACTGAGAGTGAACTGACAAAAGACGGGTCAAAAAGGTCGAGGGACAAACATGGCATGGAAAAGGGAGACTAGCTTGACTTGAACTGGTGCAAATCGTTGAATGAATAGCCCTCTTTAACTGTAAATACCCTGGCAAAACAACAAAGATACCATTTCCAGATGTGTCAGCTACAAAGCAGAGAAATATCTTAACAGATTGTTTTGCACCTTTACAATCTGGCCACTATAACTTTTGAAGTTTTAGGTGGATGTTGTTACCTTAAGGCAGGGGTGTCAATCATAAGGCTTGGGGCCCTGAATCAGCCTGGCAAAGACTCCAACTGGATGTCTTTGGAAAATGTGAATGAGGTCATAAATTTTGGACATCTAACTATATTTTCATTAATTTTACAGCTTGTTCTACTGATAAAGACCTCCTCACAGAAATCCATACTACACCAAAGTAATGAAGTAACAGATAAACAAAGGACATTATTACATCATTAACTACAGCAGCTTTATCATGCAGAAAAACTGGGACGTACTGTTCAAATTGCACTTTTTTTCTTTTATTGAGAAAAAATTGGTAATTAAATGTGTAATTAAACTTCTTTACACTGACAAAAAGTGGATTTTAACTGGTCCAGCTCACTTAAAATCAAAGTGGGCGATACATGGCCCATGTTGTAAAAGATAACTAGCTTAACCACCAGTGTGCTATGCCAACAGAAATTTGCACATTTACAGTTGAAGCTGGTAACCCTGATCATCTTGTTATAATGATTTGGGCCCAGACCACCCACCTAAGCATTATTCCAGACCATGCACCCGTTAAGAATTACATTAAATGTTGCCGAGCCACCTCCTGTGAAGTTAAAGACTAAAGGGTTTGTTGAGACCCTTATAACCCCTTCACATAACTGTGAAACAACGGGACATTACACACTCATACAGTATCAACTCAATCACAAGGCACTTTAATGTGGACCATGTTTTAAAATGTGAACATTTTTGTTTTATTTAGTGAGACCTGAAAAATTTTTTTCCATTGAAAATTATGTAAATCTATTAAAATGATCACTTTTAAAGAAAGAATTTTAGCAAAACAGCTACAATTAGCTGTATTCACATCAGCCACCTTATTAGTAGACCTTTACAATGGTCTATTAATATAGATATCTAATCAGCCAATCAATTGACTGATAATCAATGCATTAACAGTGTCTTCCTGAATAAGTCAGAAGTCAGAAATTCTGAGTTCCCAGTCAGAGCGTTTTAGTGGAGTGCCCCCTCAACTCCAATTTTTCACTCGTAAAGAGACCAGCAGACCAGAAACAGAAAGCCACCATATCCCGAGTTACCAATCCAAGATGGCGGCACTGAACTTTGAAACAGTAGTGCCATTATTGTGTCTTTCTGACTCACTAAACAAGCCACATGCAGAGCACTGATCAGGCTCTATCTGTGAATTTGTTTGTTAAGTGCAAAAAAATAAGCTTCATGCTATATTACTACAACTGATACCTGAATGGCTCCACCTTGCTAAGAACTAAAACATTGTATTGTGTATTGTGGCGATAGGGGTGTAGATAAGGACAGGACGAACCACCGAAGTTCAAACTGAGCAAAAAGAATGGGGAAGACAGGTCGATTTACGTGACTGTGAATGTGGCGTGGCTGGTGAGGCTAGATGATGTGGTCCGAGTATTTGACAAACTGCAGATGTACTGGGATTTTCAACCAGAACCATCTGCAGTATTTACATTTAATGATCCCGAAAAGATAAAATACCCGGTGAGTGGTAGTTCTCTGGGAGGAAATGCCCCGTTGTCACGCTTGCTAGCTAAGGAAACTGGTTTCTTGAACATTATAAGGACTTCACTGCACTCTGAGGAATGTTTGCAGCACCTTGTCAAATCTCAGGTGTGAGCTTAAAACAGGTTTCATAACAACTATTACTAATAAAGTGGCCACTGATTTACTGTAGTCAGAAATAACTCTGCTGGTAGCTTTCTGACTTCTCCACTATAACACAACTTTCACCTAAACAATTTGATGTCAACATCACTTTCAGGTTTAGGACACAGCGGTTTCTCTTTTCAGCCCAGGAAGCGAAGTCTCTTTTTAAGAGTTCAGTACTATTGTACTTAGCTTTTTAGCTCTGAGACGTTGACCTAAACGTTGTGCATGCTTTGAATAAAGCTGCTGAACAACTATGCAAAACAGGCGTCTGTGCAGCTTTTGTTTGAGTACTGATGAGGGAAAGCTTTTATCACTTTAACTTATGAAGAAAAAGCATGTCAAGAAAAACAAAAATCAGACCCCAGGAAACAATTTAACACATACATGGTGTTGTTTGTTTTGATTAAGAGGGAGACATGCTTCAGCTCCTGTGTTTCCCCCCCATAAAGTGTATATGTCTCCCTTTCTGAGTGGGTGAAAATGAAGAGTCTGACATATCATAACAGACATCCTGTTTGCCCATTTTCACTCTTTGCACGCTGCACAGCTGCCTGCAGACACTGCACATCCCATGACTGTAGCTGGAGGTGTCTGGAAGGAGTGGAGCGGTTATGAGGAGAATAATCTGGGGTTTTGTCATTTTTTGAGCAGCTGATCTTTCGTGTGGGACAGCCCATGGAGAGGATGGCAGCGCTACCTAACTGTCACTCAGTGCATTTAATATTAACGGCTCTCTGTATATGTACTCATCAGGCTCTAATTTATTTGCCCTCGGTCCACATTTCAGCTGCATTAAAATGCAGGTTTCCACATACACGCCTTCACCCACGTGGCAACTCGTCATTTTTCAGCTCGCTCATGGCTGTAAAGCACATCTAGAGCTCAGGCACCATCGAAATGGCTCAAATGTGCCCTTTAATGTGTTTTCTTCCCTTCTGTGCAACACACAGCCGAATACTGCCAACATCCAGCACTTTCGCAGAAAGCAGGAAGCGATTTAAACACCAGCCTCTTCCGTGAATTTCTACACGAACGTAAACACCGTTACTCGCCTTGTTTTTGAGCCGATCCTGGTCGTCCGTGTGCGGGTTTTCAGGCAGCTCCACAAGCGCCGTCTCTCCACGGTGACTGCCGGAGGAGCAGCAACCGTCCGCGGGTGTGCTCGTCACGGAGATCCTCAGTCCGTGGGCGGAGACAGCAGCAGGGTGGGATGCGAGCTGCGCAGGACCCAGCTGCTACACCGATGTGTGTGTGTGTGTGTGTGTGTTTGGGTTGTTTGTGCCAAAGTGAGTCCCTGTGATTCTATTATGTGCTTTTTTATTCGTAATGCCTTTATTTATATCGGTGAATAGACTTTAGTGAACAGAGGTTACAAAAGAGCTATATCCAAAATAAATAAGTTACTTTCTTCATCACTGCGTTATTGTACCTACACAGTAATCAATTCAATCAATTTCGGACACTTACAATATCTTCACAGAACTATTGTTATATTTGTTGTATTCCTGCTACCCTCATGGCCCGAACACACTTTAAAAATAAATTTTTAATGTCACTGAGATTTTTAAAGTGGATAAATAAAGACGTCAGTGATTGTGGCTTCTACCTTGTTTCAGGAGATGAGTTGATATCATGTATGAGGGATATATTCTACATATATTTCACATATTACAGGCCAAAGAGTCATTTATAGCAGTTTAAATACCAGAAGTCATTATTGTTTTTGGCCAAACGATCACTTTTTGGCACAGGAGATTACTTACTCTGACTGATGTGCACAACTTAGGATTTTCTGTTTATTTAACTTTACTTTTTAAACTTTAGAAGCTCTAACTGCGCTACATCACCTAATTCTTACAAGAATAAATCTGGATGATTGCATTTAAAGTTGGAGCATTTTTGTAAAAGTAAATTAAAAAGTCAGAAAGAAAGAATAAAAAATAATATAGTCTATGGAGCCTATAAGATAGATATGATTCAAACTAGGGCTGGGACGATGCGTCATCACTTTCAAAAATACACATGGCGGCAGCGAGTAGCGGTAACGTGTCGCCTTAAACCACGCCCCCCGAACACGCAGTTCTACAGTATGGGGATATTTTAACCAAAAAGGAAGTGATTCAGTCTTTGCCGGCTTTGTAAGGTGGAAATGGCCGATCATAAAACGACCGTAAGTTTTCAACTTTTTTACTAACGCTGGTTTTTACCCTTTAATTCATCCAGACACCCCCCACGTAGACACACACTCAGAGATAAACACCCAACCTCCGTAAATGCAAAACTCATTTAAGCTGCTTAGCAGTAACATATATCATTAGATTCATGGATGCATCGAAACATTCATCACTAGATTCATCGATTAGGAAAATAATCATTTTGCCCAGCA
>VURO01048358.1:8453-20784 GCA_015108175.1 Pelvicachromis taeniatus
GGTTTGGGACAAAAAAAAAAAAAAAAAAAAAAAAAAAAAAGCGGTGGCAATCACAGAAATAACACAATAGGTGCATAAAAGACTGATGTCTCTCCGAGCAGGTCGGATTACACTGAATGGCGTTAATTGCACTATTTCTGGCATAATTGGTATGAGTGTCCTGACGTGTTCTCATCTTTATCGTCAGAATAAATTACTGATGACATGTAATGCTTCCTACATAGCTAAGGCACAGTGGAGCAGACTGGATGGAAATTGTAATAAAAATCGACATTGACTGTGAAATTTTTGTTCATGTGAATTCAACTTTTTCACGTCAACCTGACATCTTGCTGTACTTTCTGCTGCTTACTGTTTGCTCTGCCTCTTTCTGATCTGTTTGACTGTATGGTTAAGAACGTCTTCCTCCTGTGTGCTTCGGTGTGTCATCATCAAAGAGAACTCACTTTCACATGGTAACTTGTGAAAATCTGCTAAAACAAAATGAAGTGCAGCAAAATCCAAACGGCAGTCATCAGAGGCCAGGTCAAAGTGGGAAGACGCATTAATAAGAGACAGTTACAAGTCAAATTAAAGCATGAACAACAAGATGACAATTTAATAAAAACAGGCGGTGTTATCTGAATATATTTTAGACACAGCTAGATTTATTGAAATTATCATCCGTTTGTTCTCAGCTTAACACTGTAAGGTGTTGAGCATAAGGTGATGATTTTACAATTTTAAATGTGATGCTGTGGAGCTACGACTGCTGCCTAGATGGTTAATATGACACTGCTTGTATTTCTATCTGTGGAGTCACATGTCTCTATGCAGTCCTGTGAAAAACTAAGTAAACCCTTACTTCTTCTTCGAGAATGAAAAGGTAGGTAACACCCAGGTGATGCTAATGAAATCTATTCAATTAAAGAGTTTTGGCACTTTGCAGGTCTGTAACATTACAGTGTGCGTTAACACAAAGTCAAGGAGGAAAGAGATCAGCAATGATTTTAAAGAAGCAACTATCCCTGCTATCAAAAGCCAACAGGACAATAATCCCAAGCAAAGCAGCAAATCTCCACAGAATGGCTGAAAAAAAAAAAACGAATGGAGGTGCTGCAGTGATCGAAATCAAAGCCCACACCTCACCCCGACTGAAATGCTGAGATAAGAGCTGTGCACAAATGAAACCTCAATGAATGGAAGCAACTCTATAAAGAAGAGTGGGGCATAATTCATACAGAACTTATGAAGTCACAGTGCAAATGATCAGTTTAACAGCTACTAAATCATGGGGTGTACTTAGTTGTTTTACACATGTCATGTGTTGTTGTTCATCTGAGGTAGTGTTATTTCTTTACATGATGTACAATGCTCGGATGCCATCAGTCTCGACAGGGTTGAAATAACACCTGCAAGAATGTATCTCTGAGTCAGTGTAAAGCGACATAGCACAGCGGAGACCTTATTATTGAAAATAAGAAAAAAATGTCAAACTAATTATACAAGTTGGGACTGGGAAAAAATTGCCTGCAGGGCAGATGTTATGCAATGTACAAGTCAGCGACAATGGACACAACACATATACCGTTGCTGTGCAAATATGTGTTACGAGGAGTGAGTGAAGGAGTAAAGTGGAGGGGTGTGATGGCAGAGGTGGCGTGAGAGCAGTGACAAGCAAGACGATCAGCAAAGAGAGAGAAAGAGAGAGAGAAAGAGATATTCGAGATGGTGAAAGAAAAGAGAAAACTAGGAGAGACAAACTCTCAGCCAAACTTTATAGTAAGAAATTTAAATTCCTCTCATTATCATTTCAAATGTCAGCATTAACATATTTGAAAATTGGGAAAGAGATAAGATTAGTGAAATGATTTCGAAAACAATCAAGAGCATCGCAGATGGGGGAGAGGAAGTGTGTGGCGCGCAATACAGAGAGGTGCTCCAGGTACTCCAGGTGCTGCAGGCAAGCGTGGGAGAGCATCACAGTATGTGTGTGTGTGGCACAATGTGCTGTAAGTGTGTGTGAGCGTGTGTGTGTGTCACCAAAGGCCTCTCACAGCTACTGAGCGGTGGACAGAGTTATTGATTGGCAAAGAGTTGGTGAAACAACCATTTATTCCCCCCCCCCTCACTCACATCTAGACAAAATTTACTTCAGATACACTACACTGAGCAAAAGCAAAACACTGTTTGATGAAAGTGAAATGGGGCTTAACTTATAATCCTCTCACAGTGGCATTTTCTTTCAATTTCTTTGAAACAAACTAAAATGCCCTGGGCTCATATGTAGTCGACACACAGGCGAGCTAACACACCTCTCTATATACAGCTCCGACTTCTTCAGCGCGATCAATACACACATTCAAACAGGTACAAATCATTGTTCCAGTGCAGCAAACATCAAACTTCTGCTCCAGCTGAAGTCCCACACACACTGCAGATACATGCACATCCTCTTATTCCTACACAAGAGAGGCACTAGGCCTGTGCTTGCATGGCCATCCCACACTCACAAACACACACACGTAAACAGGGCCACTCACTCAGATATATGCTTTAGGAATCTTTAATCTATACTAACCTGGTTGCAGTAAAGGCAAAAGTAACCCACCATGGCAACTGAAGTTTGTGTTTGTGTGTCTTCTAGTTTCTCAAGCTGAATCAGCCAGAAGAAAATCAGCTCAATTACAGCAACAACAGCTATTACCTGTGTTCCCAGACACACTGTTTTAACATGCTTACAGTCTTTGCCTCTATAGGTATCAAGCAACACAATCAGCAATTGGTTGTGTGTTCATGCAGTGCACGTGTACGCACCGGCGGTGTTTATACCACGGTGTTGGGGCCAGCTGTGTGTAGTAGAGCACAGCAAGCAAGTGCTGTGAAATCCTTCTGATTTTTTTTCTTCCTTAAACATCAAAGACAGACTCTGACAGGCAAACAGAAATTCTCGCTGTCCGGTTTTGTCTGTCTGACTGCCTACACTTTCCCTCTGTCGTTCTGATTTTCTGGCTGCACATTTGTTTGCCTGTAATACAGACATTTTACCGTATGGGTTTTAGTTCCCTCTCACCAGCCTGCACGTGCACGGACACAAAAGTTGAAATATTACAGGGCATTTAACGGGCTTTTGCTCAAATTCTGACTACATTTCATGATTAATCAAAATCAGTTTGCTGTATGCCAGGGTGGTGTCTATTCAGTCATTCAAAAGTCTAAATAAATCAAACACATCTGAATAACAACTTTAAAAACTATTATTTCAAAAAGGCAGGCCAACTGAAATTGGATATATGAATGCATGCAAAGAAAACTTAATTTCCAAAATTCTACTCAGCCTTTAATTGTAATTGTAGATAGAAGTTAACGTTCTGGGGAAACTCTGATTATATCAAACATAATTAAGGCAAAATAAAGAATAGTTCAGGAGAAAGAGAGAGATCCATCCAACAGGAGCTCTCTGTCAACCTTAAGAAGCTAAAATCATCACAGGCAAACATCCTTCCCATGTTCCATCAAAGCATAGTTTAATATAGAAAAATGAACTTGGATATTATATCTTAGTAGAAAATAGACTCAACATATAGATCAATTAGTTGTGTTAGTTTTCCTTTGCTCCCACAGTCCAAAGACGTGTAGTTTGTGGGGATAGGTTAAATGGAAAATCTAAATTGCCCATAGGTGTGAATGTGGGAGTGACGGTGAGTGCGAATGGTTGTCTGTCTAAGTGTGTGAGCCCTGCGACAGACTGGCGACCTGTCCAGGGTGTACCCCGCCTCTCGCCCTAAGATAGCTGGGATAGGCTCCAGCGCCCCCCGCGACCCTGAAAAGGATAAGCGGCTGCGAATGGATGGATGGATGGATGGATGGAGTTTCCCTTTGCGAGGATATCTCAAGAGATGATTAAAAACCGTGTAAAGAAAGCTAGCACATCAGCAGATTACCCTCAATTAGGTGTTTGTGGAGAGCTGCTCTGAAAACATGCAATATGTGCTTAACAATGTGCTATAAAACATTTAAAGTCTTCAAAATAATACTATTGGCTTACAGCGGGGAGCAAAAGGTGTTAAGAAAAAGCATATTTCCCCTTAAAGGTTTCCCTGCTGCTTGCACATGACAATGATAAATTATCACTACTCAACTGAGCAAAACAGCAGGCCTTGCACTGTGACTGGTGACAGTAAATTGTGTTATAATCTATTCCACCTAAATGTACACACACACACACACACACACACACACACACACACACACACACACACACACACACACACACACACACACACACACACACACACACACACACACCAAAGTGCAGATTAAATTGTCCAAGCAGTGCAAAGCTGATTGTGCAAAAACACACTTACTTTGAGACAATTCTGACGAGATCCACAAGATTAAGCAGTGAGGGTTGATGTGTTAGGGTGAAGGGGTCAGTGTCAAGATGGATGAGTGTGTCTCAAACAAACATGAAGGAGAGACAGAAGAGAGCACAAAGAACTCAAACTATGAGTCTGCCAAAGGGGGATGATGAACGGGCAGCAAAATGCTGCAGCCGAACAAGCCCAAAGAAAAAGGTGAAGGGTTGAGAAAGACTGAAAGCTGTGTGAAAACTGAGGTGAAGTAAGATGGGGCTGATTTGAAGAGAAAAAATGTATGACTACAAATGCACTTGACTATGACTGATGATTAAATGTAGCTTGATGAAGATTACAGCTTATCTTTAAGGTAAAACTTGATCCATCCCATCAGTGAACCAAAGGATATGGGCTGGAGACCATACGGATGCACCAGTTGCGAGGACAGGTGGTCTGCTTGAGGCAGAAGAAAACCACGGGCGCTAGCTCTGGGAAGGGCACCACAAGAGTGCTCAGGTCACTGCCGATACTGACATCGTCACCTGGGCCCATTTCCTCAATGATGTCATCAGCCTGCGCCGAGCTGTATTCCTCATTCTGCCCTGGCCCTGCTGAGGAAATGCTCCCCAGCGGCACAGGACACTCCTCGCTCGTCATGGCAAGCCAGCTGGGATCTGAAACACAGATAAAATTGACAAATGCATTACAGGAACAAAATGACTTTGATAGGGTAAAATTGTGAAATGTTTCACTTGTTAATATTGTACTGCAGCAAGTAAATTCTAATTCAATTATTCAGTGGAAGAGAGTTTTAAAGGAATGGTCCTAGGGATACACACATACTCCCACAGACCATCATAGTATCAACTCACAGACATTTACTGATTGTTTTAGCCACAAAGGCCCATTACTCTCTGGCTGTCTCTACGCCTCGTGAAACCAAATGCTCTTATCATAAACTCACTTGTCTACATAAGACAATGCATTGCATAATGATAACAATCGCCCCTTGCCATCCAACACAGACATGGAAGGGTACAACAGCGACGCATAAGTCAATGTCAACAATCATTTCGCATTCATTGACAATTCATTTAGCCCCATCACAGCGTTGTGGGAAAGGAAATGCCTTTCCATCACCTACCACTTAGCTCACGAAGGAATTTACATTTATTTGTGGGTATAGCGCACACAAAAGAACACATGCAAAGGCACGCAACAGTGCAATGCTACACACGCCTGCGTATTTAAGCATTTTTACACATTGCACAATAATACATGAGGCTGGCTTTCAGAGCAGTGACTGCTGTCGTGAGTTACTCCTGGCTAGGAAGCGTTTGCATTTGATTGAGGATTCAAAGCCAAAGGAGGGATAATATTAGAAGTAAAAAGCGCAAAGAAAGACAGAATGACAGAAACTTTGTTCTTTTGGCTCCATCCACTGGCCAGAGCCTAAGTGAATGCATGATAACATGCCGGACTTGGTAGTGCTCTTGCTTTTAACTGGCAGCCAAAGGAGGCAGCCAGCAAGAGGCAAGGAGCCAAGAGAAGGCTGGACATGTGCAGAGCTGGACATATGCACAGTCTTTCACACATGCCCACTCACACTGTCTCTCCCTCTCTCACACACACATGGAGAAGATCACATTGTTTAAAGGTTTTTAAACTGGTTTCGGATATAAAAGGAAAAAGGTGGATGTGACAGAAACTGAAAAGCAACCAGAAGAAGCAACGTTTGTGTTGTGTGGGGATGTTTTTGTTTTATTGCCACTTTGAAAATGTATGGTCACATTTGCGTGTAGTATCACCAATGCAAAATTTACCTCACGTTCAAGAAACAAACACGAGCAAATAACTAAGAGCACATATACGTGGGCGTGATTTCCTTCATTTCCATGCATGCATGGATCAGCAAATGTGTTTGTTTGCCCTAAATCCTATAGAGGGATTAAGAGCCAGTGGGAGAAAAGACTTTGTTTTTATAGGGTAATGATATTAAGGGCTATTCATTACAAGGAGCGAAAATAGGACAGCGGTGATTTAGGGGCCGGTACAGCTGACAGCTCTGGAGATAATCCTCAGAAGATGTTAAACCAGGTAGAAAAAGTAAAAACGGGAAAAGTCACCAACAACGCAGAATGTTTGCATATCTCTATATCTATTTACTGTGCATGCTGTCTCTCTAACCGGACTCCAACTTGTCTGTTTTAAATAAGCTTTACCATGGCAACATCTGCTTCCTGTGGCGGAAGGAAGTTTATTCTTACTCTGTTGTGTTTTATTTCCCATGACAAAGCTTCTTAGGGAGACCCTGCAGCTATTACCGGCGAGTACAATTAAGTAGGAGACAGCTTTGCAGAAACGGTTGGAAGGAGAGTGTTCGTGTGTGTGTGTGTGTGTAGGTGTGTGTGCATGTGTGTGTGTGTAGGTGTGTGTGTGTGGCAACGACAGTGAAAAAAAAAATCACAGAATTGTTTTATCTAACTTCTCTGCACCATAATATCACTCCTACTCATTTGCTGTGATTCTCTCTTTCAAAACACCCCTCCATGCTGGGCAAGCTTCCTCTGTGTTGTTGTTTTTTTTTTTGTGCATAATGATGATGATTGATGAATGTGTGTGACACGGAGATGCTGAGAGAGACGGCGTGATGGAAAGAGAGAGAGAGACCACGCACAAGGCCCTGACTGATGTTTCGCACTGACACATCCACACAGAGACACATTCACACATTCTGAACATACACGCTCTCGCACATTAACACCCTTAATTGGGGTAGCGGATATACAGTCACCCATTTAGCCGCACTATGAGCTAAAGGCTGTGATGAGCCATGGAAAAACTTGCTTTCCCCCTCCCACACACACTCACTGCGACAGTCTGAGACAGACACAGGAAGAGGCTGGATGGAAAATAACAGTAAAAAAAACATACTGTGGATTGTTTAGGCAACACACTCTTCAGTGCAGTGATTTCAAATGGCCAGTTTGAATGTAGAGCTGTGAAAGGTTGCATTTTAATTTTTCACTTAGATTTTTTTAAAAAGCCGATGTAAAATACCCCAGGCATGGAAGTAAAGGCTAAAACGCTCCGTGAGTCCATGAATGAGCTCAAAAAGGATGGATTAGGATGAAGAATTTGAGGCTTAAAATAACAACAGTTTGTTGTCTAAATTATACATTACACTTGGAAGGTACCTTTGGTTAAGGATTTTTCATATGCGATATGTAAACCAGTAATCCAGCCTGGTTTTGCAACTGAAATCCATCTATATGACATTTGAATCCTGCTGTGCAACCTTTGCCCGTGTCCAGCCCTTTGAATCTGTTCACCAAGTTAACTGACTCATCTTGAACTGTGACATGAAAGAGATGTTTTTCAATTAAAACACACAAACACACATACACACACAGAGCGACAATTGCGATTAGCATCATTGTGAATTTGTGCACCACAACCTGGATATTATACAAGCCAATACCCCTTCTAGGCAGCCCCGGAGGCACGGCTGCTGAACGACAAATAGAGTACACATGCACTTTTTACCACTATTAAAAGCCCAGCAAAAAAGTATGTTGGTACCTGTGTACGCTGTCGAGTGACATTCGATTTGGGCAAATATGTGACTGTTTATGAGAAACTCAAGTGGTTAACAATGCACACGGCAGTCTAGGGGTGTTTTCACCCCTACAGTCTGTTTAAACTGAACACTGTTTGTTTTAGCACACCACAATCACACAGAGACCCTTTTGAGGAGGTGGTCTCAGTTCCAAATGAGCTACAGAGCAGTTTGTTAATGGTGTGAACATGATTGGATCCCGATCTGAACCATCTATCTCTCCCATAGTCACTTACGCTTTGAATTCTCAATGCAGGAAAGCACTATACATGTGCAATGATCTGTAGGGGCTCGCAACTATCTGTGAAATCACTGTCTGTGAAATGTTCTCCAGTAGTCCAGAACACAGCGCCTTGTTCCTGTATTTTCTTTTGTTGCGCCCGCCCCAGATACATCTGGCCAATGATTGGACTGAACATTCTCACGTGATTTGTAGCGCCGCACTTTAGTTTGCTTGGAGTTCACTTGGATATTTCTCAGTGTGAAAATAAACCAAACCATGATGAGTTTGTACATGTTTACAAACTCATCAACTGATACGAACCAGAGTAAATGAACAATAGGTGTCAAAACAGTCTAAAAATGGACTAAAGTTGGAAATGCAGTACATTGTAAAATTATAAATTGTTATTTTTGTATGAAATCAGCTCAGTGTTACTTGATAAACCTATTTTAGCTTGTATGACAGCAGCAGGTGTAAAATATCCATTACTATACTGTAGCTTATCTGCATCCTGCTCTCAGAGGACAGCAGTCTAAACAGTGCTGCTGAGATATCCCTCTCCCCAGCCACCGCCTCTGGCTGTCTTGGGGGGATACTGAGGTTTTACCAACCTAGTCGAGAGAAATACTCTCTCCTGCATGACCTGGGTCTGCTTCAGGGTCTCCTCCGGGATGGACACGCTCGAAACACTTCACCTATGAGTCGTCCAAAATGCATCGTAGGCATCTCAAGTCTTTTTTTTTTTTTTTTGATGCAGAGGAGCTGCAAGCCTTTAGGGCCTTCCTGAATGAATAAGACTCCTCATCCTGTCTCTACAGGTAAGCAAAGACACCCCAGTGATCCTACTTGTATCTACAATCTTATTCTTTTGGTCACCACCTACAGCTCGTGGGCATACGTGAAGATAAACCAGAAAACTGACAGCTTCTGCTTATGGCTCAGATCTTTACTTTCCCTACTTGTAAACTCATAAAACAATTATTGTTGTCAACTTATTTGGTATCTCAATTGTATGCGTTGTTTTTTTATTTTTTCTTTCTTGGGCGGCATAACCTTGTATGAAACATTTAATTCCAGTTTGGTTCATTTGCATTTATTGGGTACATTTACAGAATTTCCCATTTTTTGGAGAAAAAGAATGTTTTCAGACAACAGCAACAATAATTGTGCCATTTAGAGGTAAAAGGTGAGGCACTACATCCCTTTGTGTAATGATTAGTACCAGCTGTGTTGCTGTGGAAGACAATCCAAATCAGGAGATCTGGAAAAGAACTGATAGCATATCTGACACATTGTGCCTCATAATCCTCAGTTTCCACAGGGGAAAGTTATTAAAAATTGGCTCCGTGTAATGTTGCATTATGAGTTTCAGAAGTTATAAAGGCTGGTTTGGAAAGTTACAGTAGATTTTTTTCTAAACCAAAAATACAGCCGAGTTAGAGTTGTGCGTTATGTGTGCTATATCTGTATTTGTGCGTATGCAACCAATCTGAGTCTTAGACAGCAGCCCACGTGTCGTACTTACTTAAAGAAGCACCCCAATTCAACGCTTAAATGCTCTCACTGTGTCATGGTGAAGGTGACACAATAGTATCAGCTGAAAACACACACATAGTGTATACATAGTCATGTCTGACTGGGCTGAAAAATGAGAACATCGAGCATAGAAAACACGAGGCAGATCCCTGATGATCGGTACTGTCCCAGAGGTGTGTGTGTGTGTGTGTGTGTGCGCGCGCGCGCACGCGTGCGTGCCTGTGTGTGTGAAACATAATGCACCATTGGTCCATTGCAACACAGACAGTGGCTAATGCTATTAGAATCACTGCAGGCCAAGTATCCCTTGAGAAGACAACTTACGCTTGCACAAGAACCATACACCCTCCCTCACAACAGACAGAATCACACACACACACAGTCCTTGTCGCTTCAGTCAAGGCTGCGCTTCATTCAGTGACCTGAGACAAACCAGCTTTGACACGTATAGCTGAGTGATCAAAACAACACATTATTTAGTTACTGAGACTATCAATATAGCCAATGAGAGAGTATAATATATTTATAAACCAGCCACTGACAGGGGAGCCAGCAATGAATATGATGGCTGGCTTTTTGACAGCAATATAAAATTGCCTTCTAAAATGTGATAAATGTGACTCTCATTTTATGGAGAGAAACATAATTCCCACTCTCCATTTTTACCTCGCCAAGTAAACCCTAATATGTCTACTTTAGGACCATTGTACCATTTAAATATGTCAGCACAAATGGACTTTGGAGTATGATCAAACAACTTTATTGCACACTCCTGACTGGTTTTGACAAACTTGAAAGGACAGCTCAAAATAATCTCTGCCTTGCCGTTTAAGGTCAACATTCAGTAGAAATTTTGGTTCTCTGAACCATTGTTTTATTTTACACCAGCTAGGCTCCATGCTTTCACCCTCCATCCATCCATTTGCTTTGACTTATCCAATTAAGGTTTACGGTTGGACTCGAGCCTATCTCAGGTGTCACAGGGCGAGAGAGGGTACACCGAAATACAAAATAGGTCCAAACAAGTTAGGTATGCTGATACCTCTGTGGCTGTGGAAATAAAAAAAGAAAAAAAACTTCTTTTGTTTTTGTGCACAGAAAACCAGCATAACAGATTAACAGTGCTATGAGATGATTACAGTAAGCCATACAATTGAAATAAAGAATGGCCATGGAGATGAAAGTGAAAGTGAAAGAAGAAGAAAAACAAAGAACAACTCATTGTTAGGTCCATATACTTTTTTTGATAATTTTTTATCACAATAGCAACACAAATTTAACTCACAGTCACAGAACAAATATATGCTTAAAGTGCTGGCTCTCATCTTTAATTTGAGGGGTTGAACACAAATACTGCATCAACCGTTGAGAAGTATCAACCATTTTTACACGCAATGGCTTATTTTCAAGTGTAATTGTGTCTTCAAAAGACATTTAATGGACAGATGTGAACTATTAGTTGACTTTATCTTATTAAATTAGGCAGGTTAAGAGTGAGTCCAGTTGTGGCATTTGCATTTGGAAGCTGTTGCTATGAGCCCACATGTGTGGTACGTTCTGAGTAATGGTGAGCTTGGTACAATGATAAGGCCTGGACATACACAGGCAAGAGTAGTGGATGATTTTAAGATGCTTTCCATGGTAAAGAACCAACCTCCAGAACATCCAGCCAAGCACGGAATGTTCTAGAGCGGTATGGAGTTCTCTTCTTCTCATTATCTACTATACAGAGAAGTCTTCATATGAGAAATACACAGGGTTCACCTCAAGGTGCAAGTCATTTATCAGCTCTACAAACTGGAAGGCCAGATTAAACGTTGCCAGAAAAACCATCCAGGACAGAAATATCAGTTAAGGAATGTTATTCTTTGGAGAAATTAAACTAAGATCAAACTGTATGAAAATGTTGTGGGGAAAAATGATGGAGAACCCTCAGAATAGCTTTTAATTTGAACCACAGAGCACAATCTGTAAAACAAGGTGGAGGCATCGTGATGCATGGATATCTGTGGCTTTCAACGGCACTAGATCACTGGTGTTTCCTGGCAATATGAAAGAGAAAAGAACAAGCCTGATGAATGCTGAAGTGTGCAGAGATTCACTGTCTGCTCTGATTCAGCAAAATGCAGCACGTTGACTGGATGACACTTCACAGTTGTGACAGTTGTAACCACTTGGTCAGGCAGCTGGAGGCCAAAGGGCCGGTTGACGTGCTCCCGGCTGAGGCAGAATTGGATGCTGCTGAGGTAGGATCCGAAGCAGTGGAGTCCGATGCGCGGTCCACGGAGAATCTCCGTTTGACCCTCCGTATAAGGGAGGCGGAAACGCGGGCTAAAGAGCTTGAGGTGCAGGCTATGCATCTCCGCGTCAGAGCGCTGGAGTTGGAGCGACGGCCCTCCTCCTTTGCTTCTAGTCGCCCTAGTACATCCATCGGTGACTCAGCAGGTTTTGATATAATCAAGCACGTCAAACTTGTCCCGCCGTTTCGTGAGGCCGAAGTGGATTCGTATTTTAACGCCTTTGAGCGTATAGCGGCCGCGTTAAGCTGGCCGAAGGAGTTTTGGCCACTTCTGTTACAGTGCAAACTGGTAGGAAAAGCCCAGGAGGTGTGTACCA